>VDFB02058242.1:2043596-2137546 GCA_007258455.2 Sequoia sempervirens
GTGGATTATAGAACTCAAGGTTACCATGAAAAGGATTAAAGCAAAGATTGAGATCTATTTAAAAGCCATAGTCATGAAGATATTAAATATGTCACATGCAAAAAGCCTAGTAAATTTGGAGTAATGAATACAATGCCAAAAGGATAGTGTCTTGGTGATTTAGAGATCTCCATTATCTAATTTAGGAAATACATCATTTATTTTTAATTAAAATAAATCATTCTAAACCCTCTATAGGATACATTGATACTTCAAAAGCCTCTGAAGGAATTTGAGATTATGCAAATATATGTCAAGTAACATTCATAAGGTTTAGAAAATCTTGATCACTATCTAGAATAGCCCATTAAACATGGGTTGTGCTTGAATGCACTACATAATTGATATAACACAACCACTCTGCATATCAACCAGAGTTATAGGCTCTTTATTGCAGCAAGAGGTAATCACTCTTCGATCATGCTATAATTACATCCTAACCTATTAAATTTGAGACAACTTAAATGTACCAATGATGATTGACACCTACATTATATAACCTAAATTAACTACATTATATGAGTGCCTCCATTTCTATCACAATATAGCCACATTAAACTTGGGTCACACATGATTGCATCATGTATTTGTTATAGCACAACTATGCCACATGACCAATAGAGTTATGGATCACATAATTACAGTCATAAGAATTTTTTCGTTGGTTGTGATCTTATAGTGATTCCACACAAAAAAATCTGGACATGAAATTCTCAAAACCCTAAACCTCTAAAAATGAAATCTAATGAGATGTTGCTTTAAAATATGATTTTCAAACCTAGAACTACAAATCTGACTTCACAACTGAATTCTACAAAAAGACAATGACTACCCTCAACCTGGTGATATCTTCTTGAATTTTTTCTGATTTTTCCCAAGAAAATCGTCCTTAGTTCTCCACAAACTGTCTCAAGTAGAGGAAAACACTGTTGCAATAAATCAGGCATGAACTCACTTTTCTTTATGTCAACCACAATTTGATTTTTTTGTATTTTTCATGTTTGTCAAAAATTCGATGAAAATGATAGCCGACATTTTGACGAACCCCAGGTTCGTTGAAATTTTGACGAACATTGGGGATAAACTTTTAAAAATTGAAAATTACACATCAAATTTTACAAGCACCCGATGATACATCAAATTATACATATTTCATCGGATAGTTTAGTTGGGTTTTGTAGTCAAATGAGTTAGTGACATACAAATATATGTGTATATATATGTACATACATATGTATATATATGTATGTATATAAATTTATGTGTATGTATGTATATATATATAAGTATATACACATACATATATATGTATGTGTATATATATGTGTGTGTGTGTAAATATATATATGCGTATGTATATATATGTGTGTGTGTGTTTGTATGTGTATATATGGGCGAAGGAATGTACCTATTATTTATGCATACTTGCATCCAAAAAATACTGAATAGTATTAGCCCTTGAAACAAAGAAACTATATGGAAGGTAGTTTCAGAAGTTGTTAGAAAAAATTGGTTCACAATGTATATTGTCTATAACATGTCACATACACGCATGATGTTCAAGACCCATTTATTTAGAAGCATGGCACAATGTGTTTTGCAACAGTCCTTGATTTTGTAGGGGTCTATGCCAAATGTTTATTGTTTGGCATCTTACCTCCATTGAAGACATGGATCTACTGCTACAACAATGTGAAAAAGGTATGTTTTGAACTAGTTTATGCATTTGTGGATACTATGACATGAGATCTAAAAGGAAGAGAGCATAATATTTTTTGCACAATGATTGTTCTAATAGCTTTAACAATTAGATCCACACTAAGTATGTACGATTCTTCATTTCGAAACTTTCAAATCAATTGTATGTGCTTGGAGCTTAGCTTTTTCTATGATATCATTCCCTTCATAGGTTTTTGGAATTCTTTCGCACATTTTTTTCCAATATATGATGTATCACCTTTACATATTCTAATTTATTTTATCTTTGGTTTATGTTTTGTTTTATTCTACTCTTAGTGTTGCACCAATCACACTACCACAGTTTTTGTCATCATTCATATGTTTGCATGCTAGAGACAATGTGTATATTGGGTCACTATTCTATTTTTGTGTCAGTCTATGTTCACATGACTCATAGTCATCAGGGTCTCTTATATCATGGTGCATCACACTAAGTGATACAACAAAATAAAGGTGGCTACTTGCACATGAAGTTACTATGACAACACGTCTTCCTTATCTATTCCATTTTTTATCTCACCATTTATCCATCATCATGTGTCATTTAGTTGCATTGTCATCTTTGGGATATTTCATCATCCTACATGTACATTCATGCAAATCAAGTCTGATCATCTTAGTGACATGAATCAACATCATCAATCATTAATAAATAATTTAGTTGTATATTCATGGCATGAATATCATCTAAAGTCAATTTCTATCATGTCTTTTCAACATACCAATTTTCCAAGTGATTGGTGCAATTTGCCAGTTGAGCTTCATTTCAATCCATCCTACTTTTAATTCTTCTTTCACACAACACCACATAGTTGCATTGTATCAAAGAGGGAGAAAATATAGAGAACTAAAATATTCCCTAGGATTATTCATCACTTAATCCCCAATCGATCAACTTCATCAGCCTTTTCCATTTTACATTTATAGTTATAGGGCGTATTCATCGATACATAACTGATTGGTCTCAATTTTATTTGTACAAAGAATCAATTCTCTAATAGTTCAACTATGACATAGTGAAATGTAATATGGAAAAAATATATATTTTTAATCTGCCTTGGTTTTATTGTATACATGTAAATTAAATCATGGATAAAGCCATCAAATGGAAACAAGTTAAAATATTTTAAAATTGAAGAGGAGAATAAAAAACCGATAGAGATTAGTGTACACTAATTCAAAAGCATGTATATATGTTAGCATATGTCAACTTTGTCTATTTAAGTGGAAATGGATGTATATAGATAGATCCAAACAACTATACAACTATCACCAGGTAGAAATAAATGTGAATGGTAGCATTGATTTTCACTTTCGTTCAATAATAAATTACAACTTGATATGGCTTTAAAATTTCTTAATTTTAGGATAAAAAATAAGTATTGACAATTAAATATATTGATAAAAAAACATAACTATTATTTTTTCTATGTGGTTGACTAACTTGATAAATTTTCCTCCAGGTAAATTGTAATGTCATTTCCTTTTCTAGGCTTAACATTTCTATTTATGCATTATAGCATATGTTTGTAACCTCATCTTTGAACTAGTTTTGTAGTTGATCACAAATAGGGAAACTTGAATTGCATAAGGATTTGCATATGTGACAATGTCCACTAATGAGGAAGTAGAGGTAAGCATTGAAAAGTTCAACTAATATTTGAGTAACATTTTTATTATTTCATCTTGTATATTAATTTTTAAATGTTTCTTGAATCGTATGAAGTATGGAGATTAAGATTGAAGCTAAAATAAACAATGCAATATCTTTTTCCCATTTTTTCTTATTCACTCTTCTTATACTTTTTACAAGATTATGGATGTAGTATTACAAACCTACAATCTATCTAATGAAGCTTTTTATATTTTTCCAATGCATGGATTCAATATTAGATTACAATTCCATTTATTTGGGATCATATTATGCGATTAGAATACAATTCATACTTATTATGTGTTATGGACATATGCTTGTTAGATGTTATCTAATGAATTTGATGCAATCTGTGTGAAGTCCAATATAAATTCTTTCAGCTTTTATTTTAATGTTGGTTGGGTGTTGGCGAGTAATGATGGATGCAAGAGACAACGTGTTACCTCATTTGGAAATTGTTGTTTCTTTTGGACTCATAGTTATGACAGTGCTATATATTATGGGACATATTTCTCTTGCTCACATGAATCTAGCCATTGGTGTTGCTTCCTCAAACATTGGCAAACTTCATCTCAAACTTGTAACGAAAATCACAAGCACCGAAATCCTCTTTGGTTAAAGTGATTTTTGAGTTTACTAGTTGTAATGTCACAAAATTTTACCTAGGGGAAATTCCACATTGTAGCAATTTTTCTAGCATTTATGACGCCCAAACGCATTAATGGAAAAAATCCCATGGGTCCTAATGACACGTTTCTTAAAAAATGATGCTTTGGATGCCTATGTGGTGCACGAATGCTTGCGTGGCGCACTAGCATCCTAACAATTTTCCAAGTTTGAAATGAAGAATCTTGAATCTTGACTCTTGACACGTGTCCTAACAATCATATTTTTAGGTGTAACGACTCTTTTCCACCCTTGCATGCAACAAAACCCTTCATTTTCTCTCATTTTGGGAGTTCAATTCATTCGATCAAGCTCTCTCTCCAACTTCACTCTTGAATCTGTCTTCATTCTTGACAAGCAATACTTCTACAAGCAAAGCTATGTTAGATTGAGGTCCCTCCAATAGCCAAAGCTCTCTAGCAAGCATTCAACGGTGCATCCATGTACTCTAGAGGGGGCTAAGGCATGTGGGTAACACTCTCTCACTCTTTCCTATTTACATCTCTTGTTCAGTTTCTACTTGGTGGTTCGGGTTCTACTCCTGAAGCGAATTTTGCTTTCACCACCCCCTTTTTCCATTTTGGTTACACTCTCTTTCTATCTAGTTGTCCATGGATGTGGGAACACCAAAGCAGGGGTCTAATTGTGGCAAGCCCCTATACAGCCCCAACATTTTCCCCTCATTCATTTTGTGTGTAGGTTGCAAATCGAAACTTGGAGTGAAGATCTGAACGTCCAGTTGAGGGTAAGTTTTCTCCAAGTTCTCCTTGTACTCTTCTCATATTTAATGTTCTCTACTTTATTGTTTTGTCTAGTAGACCCCAAATCTAAGCTAGGAAGTGAAACCTAGTTTCTCTCACCTAAGTTCTTGAGCTCCCTATTTCTCAGTACACCACCATGCCATTTGGTTGACAATGCGCCACATTAGCGTCCTGAATGGAATCCACTTTGTCGTCCTTTGGCTGAGAGCTCCTCTGTCGGAGGCAGAAATCTAGATTTTTCACTTTCTTGAGATCTGAAGTGGTTTTCTCTAAAATTTAATGTGCATACATTTACTTTGAAATTTATTCATTTGGCTTACGTTGAGGTGGATAAGGGAAGTTTGTTCCTAGGAATCCCTTGAGAACTAAGAGACCCATGTGCAACGAATCCCTCTTATCTCACATTTTGGTGAACCCAACGTGAAGCATGTCAGATCGATTTTTACAATGTTTTCATTTTTACAATAATTCTTTCTCTAAGGAATATTTTGACATGTTGGATGATGCTCTAGATGATTTCTTAGAAGTGTCTTCCCCTGTCCATAAATCTTTCAAGAAAACTTCTTCTCTGCAATTTGGTGAGTCAATAAGTGTTGTGGTGGTAATTGTGGCTCCTCCAAGCCCTAAGAAACCCATCATTTACTTGACCCCAACTAGCCCTTCTTCAAGGAAGGATCATTTTGTCTATGGGATTTCTTATCGAGATGATTCACCAGACTTGTATTCAAGGTTCGTAAAAGCTATGGACTCTACTTACAATACCGTGGGGCACACATATAATACAAGAAGAAATAAATAGAATTTGGATCAACAACCCTCTGATCCTAAATCACAATCCACTCAAGTTCCTACTTCCTTACCACCTTCTCAACCAAGTCTTCCTTCATCACCTAAACCTGTGACTAAAGCACCAGGTGATTATGATCTTTTCGAGCAACTTCATGCTATTCTGGCTAAGATCTCGCTTTGGTATTTGCTTCAGACCAATCTAGTTTATCAAGAAGTGATTTAGGAATCCTTGCAAAATATTCTCTTGCCTGCCTCTACTAGGCCTATGGATGTTAATGTGTTGTTATCTCATATTTGTGTGGATTCGCCGAATATTACGTTCCATCCACAAGAACTCCTACCTCTGGATGTGCAGAAACAAGTAGACCCTTTAATGATTATAATTAATGTTAATAATATTAGCATTTGGTGTACCCTCGTTGACATCGGTTCGACTCTCAACGTTTACGGTATCGATCTACTGCTTAATATTAAAGTTGATTCATCTTCTCTAGCTACTTCTTTCTACATTCATGGATTCGATAATGCCTGTCACCAAGTTCTAGGTATGATAATACTGCCTTTATAGCTAGGCCCCATTACCTTACCTAGATTATTTTATGTGATGCTTGGCTCTTTACCTTACAACCTTCTTTTGGGCAGACCTTGGATTCATGCTATGGGTGTCGTAACTTCTACTTTACATTGTTCTTAATTTTTTTTGCAAATAATCAAGTGGTCACAATTAAAGCCAACCCAAAAGCTATTCACCTTTGTGAGTTAGCAACTATTGGTTGGGCTTTAGTCATCTCCACTCTTAAGAATTGTATTCCATCTTTAACTATCAATGCTATGACATGTTCCTCAGAAATACCCTCTATGGAGGTTGTCCCTAAAGTTAATATCGCTAAAGATGAACCACCTAAAGCATAAAGCCCTAAGTCTTCCCCATCTACTTCTTATTCTGAATTGAATGCTTTCCTTAGTGATGATTGGGGATCCTTGGAATTCTCTGAATTTTTTATTGGAGAATACAAAGTGAATTCCACTCATCTAAAACTTCCTATAACCTTAAATGCCTCTAATGAAAAAGCAGATGATACTCCCACCAAGGAGGAGAATTGTAATCCTATTTAGGAGACTAGTCCTTCCCCTACTGAGGAGGATAATTTTTCTCATACAAAGGAGGTTAATATTTGTGAATCGAGTAAAGGAGATGGTTGTGCTCTCATAGATACATTCAATGTTCATTGGTGGAACGAATCTCTCTACGTGGAACCACCACCTTTCAAGGTTTTACAAACTCGCTATGGTTTTGGATACAGACTCACTTCTCAGTATGGCTACGGGCAAAAGGTCCTCGAATGTATTGAGCAAGGAATCCAAGTCCCAATCCAGTTTAATCCTCGTAATCATTATTTGGGTTTGGTTTGCTATATTGAATAGTCTAAGCAAAAACCTTGGTGGAGTGTTAACATGATTTCAGTTGAACCACTTAGTGTGGTCCATCCTGAGCTAATAGAGGAATGGGTGCAGGATGAGAAAGTCCCTCTAGATGTCTTCTCCTTGGATGAAGCACTCGAGGAATTCTTGGGTGCCTACTCCCCTTTTCCTCTTTTTCATCATAAAAGGCAATTCCCATATCGCCTAAATGAATGGGCATATTTTGGAGAATCTATTTTGAATGTCAATGAGGAAGACCCTCTAGCTAATGTTCAGGATGGTGTCTTGATAACACATCCTAGAGATCGTAGTTCCCTCCTCAATGGGGACACTACTAAAATCTCTATGGATCCTAAGTCTTCTAAAAAGGTGATTAAGATTGGGAAGTTCCTTTCTTTGGAAGAAGCAGAGGAACATTCCAGTCTCCTATATTCTCATCCTGACATCTTTGCTTGGATGCATGAGGACATGCCCAATATAGATGAGTCCATAGTGGTTCACAATATCATCTTATGTCCCGATGCCAAGCTAGTTAAGCAAAAAAATTGAAAGATCAATCCCAAGGTCGCATTGTTGGTTAAGATCGAGATAGAGAAGTTGCTAAAAGTAGGCTTTATCTGTCCAATCGACTATTCCCCTTGGATCTCAAACATTGTCACTATTAGAAAGCCTGATGGTCGTATCAATATTTGTATTGACTTTCATAATCTCAATAAGGCTTCTCTTAAGGATGATTTTTAGTTACCTAATATAGATATGATTGTGGATTCAACTGTAGGCCATGCCTTGTTATCTTTTATGGATGGTTTATTAGGTTATAATCAAATCCGTATTAATCCAGAGGATCAGTACAAGATAGTCTTCACTACCCCTTGGGGTACTTTCTATTATGCGGTCATGCCCTTTGGGTTAAAGAATGCAGGAGCTACTTACCAACGTGCGATGACCTTAATATTTCATGATTTCATCCATAAGATTTTAGAAGATTATGTTGACGACATCTCGGTGAAGTCTATAATCCGTCAAGATCATGTGAAGAACTTTTGTCTTATCTTTGAAAGGATTTGACTCTATAATATGAGACGTAATCCTCTTAAGTGTGTCTTTGATGTAGATGTGGGAAACTTATGGGATTCATAGTCACTCATCATGGAATTGAGGTCGACAAAAATAAGATCAGCACAATTGTTAACATGCCTCCACCCAAGAATATTACTAAGTTGCAAAGTTTACAAGGGAAGATTCAGGCAATTAGAAGATTCATATCTCAACTAGTTGATTGTACCCTTCCTTTCACTCACTTGTTAGATGTTCACTTTATATGGGATGAAGATTGCTAGAAATTTTTTGATTCAATCAAAGCCTATTTGGAAAATATTCCTATACTAATGTCGGCTATGCATGATAGACCCTTTTTGTTTTACCTCACGACATCACCATATGCTTTGGCAGCTCTCTTGGCTCAGTATGATGATGCCAGGAAAGAGAGAGTGGTCTACTACATTAGTCTTGTCCTAGTTGATTATGAAACTTGATATTATTCCATGGAGAAGCAATGTCTCTCTCTTGTGTTTGCTACGTAGAAGCTAAGACATTATCTTCTTCATGCTGAAACACATGTCATTGTAAAAAGTGACCTTCTAAAGCAATTTTTCTCCAATACCAACCTTGTTGGGAGATTAGCAAAATGGGTGATGTTACTCTTTGAGTTTGACATAAATTTTATTACTCAGAAGTCAATAAAGGGACAAGTGGTTGCTGATCAATTGGCAGATGCTCCATCATCTCACTCCTTCCTAGGTTTATATTTTTTCCTGATGAGAACATTCTTGTGATCAATTATGACCTCAAATGGAAAATTTACTTTGATGAGTCTAGATGTTAGACATGGTCCTAATATCACCCAAAGGTAAGCCAATCCCTCTCTCCTTTCAATTGGACTTTCCTTGTACCAATAACATTGCTAAGTACAAAGCCCTCATTCTTGGCTTGTGTGTCGTGATTGCGTTAAAAATAAGACATCTCTGTATACTAGGTGATTCTGAGCTTATTGTGAACCAGATTATGGGAACCTATCAAGCTAAGAAAAGTAAGTTATCTCTATATTGAAACCTCACTTTGTACTTGCTTAAACGATTCTCCTCTTTCACAATAGACAGTGTCCCTAGGAGGGAGAATAGACATGTAGATGCCATGGAAAGCACTGCTTCCCTGGTACCTTCAGATGAGGATACAAAAGAATACCACTTCATGGTTCAGGTCCTTTAGACCCCAATTGTTTTTGATCAACCTAAATCTGATGCTTTTGTGTGTCCTCGCGTAGACTCAGGAGAATGGTTTTCTAATATTTACAACTACCTTAAGATTGGAAACTTTCCCAATGATGCAACAAAAAATGATCACACTCGTATAAGAAATCTTTCAGTCCATTATGTTATCTTGTCTAATGTTCTCTATCAAAAATCTTATAATGGATTGCTTCTCCAATGTCTCACTAAAGTGAAAAATACCCCTTGCCCTTAAAGAAGCCCATTCAGGCTCTGGGGGTGGACACTTTGGTGGTAAATCCCTAGTGAGGAAGTTGATACACATGGGATACTTTTGGAAAATGATGGAACAATATTCCTTTGATTTTGTTAAAAAGTGCCTGCAATATCAACAACATAGTCATCTTATTCATTCACCTACACAAGAGTTACAAAACCAGACCTCTCCTTGGCCATTTTCAAATGGGGGTTGGATATTATTGGAAAAATATCACCTCCCTCTTCTAAAGGACACACTTTTATTATCACTGCTATAGATTACTTCATGAAGTGGGTCGAAGCTATCCCTCTTTAATCCACAAATGCTAAGGCTATTTGTATTTTTCTCTTAAACAACATTATTTATCATTTTGGATTGCCTACTACACTTATTTTCGATAATGGTACGCCATTCAATAACAAAGAAGTAAAGAAATTCCTAGAGAAGTTTCACATTCAACATAGATTTTCCACACCATACTATCCTTAATCCAATGACCAAGTGAAAGCATTTAATAAGACTCTTGAGCTCATTCTTCATAAAATAGTTAACAAACATGG
Organism: Sequoia sempervirens; assembly: GCA_007258455.2. Classification (NCBI taxonomy): domain Eukaryota; kingdom Viridiplantae; phylum Streptophyta; class Pinopsida; order Cupressales; family Cupressaceae; genus Sequoia; species Sequoia sempervirens. Next base: position 2,053,754 of record VDFB02058242.1, read on the forward strand.
TAAGGATTGGCATATTCAATTGACATACACTTTGTGGGCCTATCACGCGAGTGTTCATACAACAATGGGAATGACGCCTTACAACCTCGTGTATGGTACTGAAGCTATCATGCCTTTAGAGTTGGCAATTTTGTCTTTACAGGTTTCCCTTAAAGGGTTAGTTGACAACAAGACTTGTCGAGCTAATCATTTTCATCAGCTAGAGATGCTTGATGAGCACCGATTATAGGCCCTTTATCATCTTAAAGCTCATCAACGATCATTATCTAGACAGTATAATCAAAGTGTTCTTCCTAGAACTTTTAAGGTGGGTGACCTAGTTCTCTATGAGAATTAGAGAAATGTAAATGCGTCACCTAATCAAAGGGGGAAATTTAGTCCTAACTAGTTAGGCCCTTACATTGTCAGTTTCGTGTATGGTTTGGGTGCCTCTGGATTATCGTCTATGGATGGAACGCCTCTAAAAGAACCCATTAATGCGATGCATCTTCATTGATACTTTATGTAGTGTCTAATGTTTCATGTGTGTGGTGTTTACTCTTTAAGGTTAGTAGCACTGCATATGTTGGCATTATTCACATTATGAAAAAAAATTGTGTTATGATGTGACCATGTGTGTGTGCGAGAGATATACATACATGTGTTTTACTATGCTATGTATTCATGCATTACATTACATCTTTTAAGATGGTTAGATCATCATTGTATTTAATTAATATACATCCATATGTGTTCATTAAATCATGATAGCATCTAATATAAACATATATCCATAACATCCATAGTATCAACATACATGAAAGTAAAAAAAATACATATCAAAGTACACAATGCCATAATGTCAGAATCAGTATCTCGTATATATATATCAAATTTTATATACATGTATCAGGTCACTTTCATTAAAAAATGAGTGGCTACTGAATATGTGTATCAATATCTATACAAAAATATCTACAAAACATATATATCTTGTAACTAAAAAATTGATATACAAGAAGCTCTTTGTGGCTGGGGCATATGGCTCCCTGAGCCCTCTGGCTTTGGTTGTGGCTATGGCCTAGGTAAAGGTTGCACAGTGGGGATGGACCTAGAGCAATGTGAGTGTGACGAAGACATGGTTGCGCGCATCACCCTAATCTCTCCCTGAAGGGAACATATCTGCATACGAGCCTACATCTGCTCTTGCTACAACTGTTGATCACCTATCGGGATCATGACTGTTGGTTGTCTTGTGAGGTCATTGAGATGACTCTTAAGGGCATCATGTGCCTACTCAGAAACAACAACCCTCGTCATGGCCATGTCTCACTATGAGCATCGTCCGTAACTCCCCCGATAGTTGGTCACGCTACCCCTGGAGTGTGGTAGCGTTTGCATCTCCTTTCATGATCTCTGCCCCCCTCTCCTCATAAGCGATCATCAAATGCGCTACCAGCTCAAAAAAGTGGGCATGTCGCCCCACGAAAACTAGCTAGTATTCCTTGAGGACCGTCCCTTGGATGGGAATGTTAGGAGCCACCTCTAATATGCACTAGGCTATCAACCCAATCCATCCATGTACATCATTTGCAACCACAGAAAGAAAGAACAAGATTAGTATCACATGGCATATTTGTGTAATCATCAACAAAGAAAACTAAAGGTACTAAAATATAAATAACATGCTCAGTATACCTAGGTCCCCTGGCTACCAAGCAGGGTCAAGGTGAGGAGTGACACTAGGGCCCGTGTCATTGATATCAACGATCACTCATGGTGTTGCTAGAGCCACTGCTATTGTGACAGTAGGTGTTGTTGGTGGTGCCGACAAGACAGGGGTAGTTGGTGGAGGAGATGACCTTCTATGTCGCTTCTTCGGGCTCAGTGATGTTGTCGGTCACTCCTCCTCCTCCTCTCGTGGCCTTACCTCCTCCTCGCCCTACTCCCACCCACCTCCTTGGCCTCTCCTCCTATCATGTGGTGTCTATGTTGGAACATCCCCCTATGGATCAAGATCCCCTTCGAGGGCATCCTATGCGAACACTGGATGAGGAAGGTTCCTGTCCCACCATGCTCTAAAATCTACAACTATGTCAATTTATCTGCCGCATCTATCAGTGGTAGATCTTAGTCGGGCTCATCATCATCTAATGGAACAATGTCTATGATAGAGGGGTGAGCAATATCCCTAGGTCTTGTAGTACTCCTCACCACCCATGTATATGTGGGGACTACAGGAGGGATGGTTTGTACACAACCATTCTGCCGCATGACCTAACTCTAATAATAAGGCATGATAATGTGATCATGGCGGCCTAGGAGAAAAAAATCCCGCTGCAGGTTCCTAAGGTACATGTTGTCATCCACCCACTCCCCCGGGCCCATTTTTCTTGGAGTTTGTGGCTCCCTCGTTTCTCCTAATTTTACCCCACTTAGCTGGGGGAAAAATCGGGAGGGGGCATATACACTAATACAAAAACAACAATAAATGACTAAAAAAACTACTAAAAATTAGTCATCATGTGACCATTAGTTTGGTCATGTGACTATTAGTAGTTTATTTCCAATCATTTATAAAGTGACCAAATTTATGACTAAACCATTTTTATTCATTTATTGGTTGTTTTGATTGATCAATTTAGTCATTGATTGTTGTTAATTGGTCATTTATTTAGTCATGGTAATTATTTATTTATTTATGGTAGTCATTTATTTAGTCATGGTAGTCATTTAATTAATCATTTTAGTCATGGTAGTCATTTATTTTGGTCATGGTAGTCATTTATTTAGTCATTGTAATCATTTATTTTAGTCATGGTAGTCATTTATTTAGTCATGATTTAGTCATTTATTTGGGTGAATCAGTGATTCAAGTTACAAATCAAGTCTATCTTAATTAATCCTCACAAATTTATACATATAAACTTCAAGTATCATAGATATTCAAATGTTGAGAGAAGCACCATGAAATGAAGACTAAAATGCTTGAACAAATATGATTGATCACAAATAGATCACAAATCAAAGGAGCCACAACACAGTATTTATGAGTAAAAATTACTTCATTAAGCCTCATTGGAAAATCAAAATCTCAATGGTTACAACCTCACTGAAAAGTCATCATCTCACTGACTATTTTACAATGAATTTATTTTCTTGAAAGTTTCATTTGGATTTGAAACTCAAAAACCAAATGAAACTCAAAAACATTTACAACAATTATACTTTATAAATCTTTACAAACCGAGGCTTTTGTTTTCCATATTTTCATACACTAGAAGTCTTTCTGGGCCTTGAGAAAAACACAAATCATCAAAAAATGGACCCTTTATATATGTAAATCTTCCAGTCACAAAAGAAAGGGTCATTTCTAATATTTCATATTTAAAAATGAATTTGGGTGCGACTTTGCCTATGGAATTGGGCAATCATATTTGGAAAATTATACAACAAAAAAACATAATCATATCCAAACGCTTCCTCCTTGTTATTGACCTTCCACTTCTCCAATTTGGCAAGGTGCAGCCTAAAAATAAGATTTTGACAAGGGTTTTTATTATGAGAGCTAATCCTTAATGGGAACCTGAGAAGGCTTCCTTAACCTTACATAAAGCAAACAAAAATATTCTTTGTATCATAATAGCACTGACCTACAAACCCTAAACATAAGAGAAAAAATAGATTTTAATGGCACTTAGCTTAAGTACAAACTAGTAGTCTAATATGAAAGCAATATTGAGGAGTATTAAAAATTAATCTAATGACAGAGTCTTTCTCTCATTCCCTCACCCCCCTCTCTCTATAAATGGAGTATTAGATCAAGGGTGTACCATGCCAAGATAAGATGGATGCAAACCAGACCAGGCCGAGCATTCTGCAAGATTACCCAAGCATCACATGACTAAGGATTTTGGCCCAGTACTTGACTCATGATTCCGTACGACTCCCTTTCTGGTTTGGCTTCCCATCAGCAATTGACTCCTTTTCTCAAAAGCAAGATGGGAGCTCGTGGTAGTCGACTAAGCAACTATATAGATAGGGCATCGAGGAAGTTATCTATCAACATTCTTTCTCCTCATAGAGCAAGGTTCCTCGGCCGCTACTGGTTTTAGCTCCTCCAAACTCTTCCTCACTGGTATTGACCTTTCACTTCTCCAATTTGGTGAGTTGCAACCTAAAAATCTCTAATTTCCCACACATAAGTGTCAATTTTCCAGCACAAAATGCATTTCAATAGATTCAAAAGTAATTAATTTATAAATAATAAAATCTCCCACTTTTGTATTATTATATAATATTATAATATTATATTAATATATTATAATATTATAATATTATATAATATAATATTATATTATATTATAATAATATTATATAAATGTTGATAAGGTGTGGTTCGGTTGTCAAGTCGCTTGGTTGTAGTGATGACCACCAGGGTTCAAATCCTTGTTGGGTCAAAGTGCTCGCAGGCCATGTGCCTTCATTGGGCCATTGTGCTTGCAGGTTTGGTAGTTTCTTGTGGTTTCTTGTATCTAGTCCATAGCTCTAGTCAAAAGCGTTTACCCCTAATAAAATAAATATTATATTATATTATAATATTATATTATAATATAATATAATATTATTATATTATATTATATTATATTATTATATTATAATATAATATAATATTATTATATTATATTATATTATATTATTATATTATAATATAATATAATATTATTATATTATATTATAAGGGGCGAGGGCCCTAGCTCAGTTGGCTAAATCTTTCCTGTTGCAGGAGGTTGGTCATGAGTTCTAGTCTCCTCCAACCCCGTAGTACTGAAGGGCGTGTCGCGGCAGCACCGCCGGTCACATTAAAAACCCAAACTTGTGGTACTGAAGGGCGTGTCGGGCAACACTGTCGATCACGTTAAAAAGTTTACTAGGCACATTGCAGTTTATAGGGGGTCATGTTATCTGATTCCTGTAGTCTAAAAAAAATTAAAAAAATATTATATTATATTATATTATGGGGTCGGGGCCCTAGCTTGGTTGGCTAAATCTTTCCTGTTGTAGGAGGTTGGTCACGAGGTCTAGTCTCCCCCACCCTTGTGGTACCAGAGGACGTGTCTTGCTAGGGCCGCCGATCACGTTAAAAAGTTTACCAAGTGCACTACAATTTATAGGGGATCATGCTACCAAATTCCTACAGTCTAAAAAAAATAAAAAAATTATATTATATTCTATTATAATAATTATATTATATTATAATATTATATAATATATAATATAATATATATATATATATTATAATATTAAATACATTATAATATAAATATAATACTATAATATTGATAATATAATACTATATAATAATATATATATAATATAATATACTATATTGTAATATAATATATTATTATTATATTGCACTATAATACAACCCACTCCCTCAATTCAATTTTTTTTTTAATTATGCACTTTAATATCATATTGTCTAATTTTTATTTGTGAGTAACTATTTAGTCATTTTTATTTGTGTGACTAATTATTTAGTTGTGTTTTTTACCTGATGATCAAATTAGTCATTTATAGTCATGTTAAAAATGAGTAGAATTTAGTAATCTATAGTTGTTGTGACTAAAAGTGTTAGTCACAGTCATTTATTTGCCAAATTCTACTAATGATAGTCACCTCTTCACCATATTTTTCTTTTGAATCACTAAATTTTTCTTGACCATTCTTCTCGCCATGGTGGCTTCTAATTTTTTGAACTGACTTAAATTTGATTTTTGCATATTATAATTTCATGCAACTTTTCACAACCGCTATAATTTTTTGAAAAGAATGCGATGGGAGACTCTTCTAGTGGGGTGGAGTTCGTTCAAAATTCTACAAAGGTAGGAAATGCTAGTCTGATCCTTGGTGGTAATGGCAGTAGGTCAGATGTTGATTTCGGTGCTGGTGAAGACTTGTCAGCTTGCAGTGGCACTGTGGGCTTTGTTGGTGGGTCCTATTTCCTATCGTTTGTTCTAGATTCTTTTGATGTGGATGGTGGACATCTCAATCTTGGAGTGGGGCCTTTCCTCATAATGTGAGCCTATCCTCTTCCCCTTGTCCAGAGAGTCCTGGGAAAGTTGATGCTGAAGGACAAGCATGTGGAGGTCTCATCAAATGGCCCTAGCTGGTCTAGTCTTTTGGGGGCCAAACCTAAGGGAAAAAGCTCTTCAATTCTAGTTAGCTTTAAGGTGAATCCGATTACTGGGGAATACTTGGTGTCTTTTCCTAACAACATTATTGTTAATAGGTTGGTTTTGATGGACCTTACTCTAGTTGGGAAATTTATGGGGCCTTGCCCTAATGTGGAGCCGGTTCGTAACCTTGCTTCTAACAGGTGGAGAACAAAAGGGCGGGTGGAGGTTGCTGCAATGGCAAAAGGTTTTTTCTCTTTCACCTTCACATGTAATGAGGATATGGTTGTTGTTCTCATTGGTGGACTGTGGTTAATCGGTAAGTCATCCTTGGTTCTAAGAAATGGGAGTCGGGTTTTAATCCTAGTTCTTGTTCTTTCCCTTCAACCCTTGTTTGGGTGAGATTACATGCTCTTCCTCTGGAGTTTTGGGATGAACAAGTATTTATGGGTATTGCCAGTATGTTTGGTAAACTCTTGTGTATTGATCAAATGATGGCTTCAAGGAAAAGATTAGTTTATTCTAGGTTTTGTTTCTTTTTTGACCAAACTGCAAACTTTCCTGAAAAGGTGACTATTAACTCAATGTTGGGTGATTAGGTTCAATCGATTGAGTATGAATCAATCCCCTTTGCTTGCTTCCATTATAAAAAGGTGGGTCACTGGGCCAAGAAGTTACCATCAAAGGTTAAGCCTATCCTCCCCAACAGTGGGTGGAATGGAGAGAGAAACAAAATGTGGAGGCGAGGGATGAGACTTTGAAACTTGAGGAAGTTCTGAAGGTTTTGATTTCTTTTGTTAAGGAGGTTGGTGTTGTTGAGGAAATGGGCGTCGTTCCCCTCAGGTTCTTCATTCTTCTAAAGTTTTTTCGGAGTTTGAGGAAGGGGAGGTGGTTGCTAGTGTTGAGGGCCATGTTATGGGGCCTAATGGTGGTGAGGCTGCTTTTGAGTTGGCCCTTGTTGTGGGGTCAGATGGTGTTGGTGGTGAGAATTTGGTTAAGGACTCTCTCTCTCTTGGGAGATTGAAGTGAAGGGTAAGGACCCGTATCTAGTGATATCCTCTCCCAATAATGGGGAGAAAGGTGGTGGGGAAGTGACTCTTCAGGACCCGTTGGGGGCTCTTTAAAATTTTGTGCCCACCTCTTCTGTCAATGACTGTGGGTTGAGTTGCTCATAGCAGATAAAGGACCCTCATTTTTCTCCAGTCAAGACTAGAAATAGGAAGAAGAATTGTTCCCCTCTAGGGATTCCCATAAGGAATCGCTCTAAGGCTGATTGTGGGTTTGAACCAAGGGAAAGAGGTAGACCACCTTGTTGCAGAGCAGGGAGAAAGAAATCAAAGCTGATATTGCAGATGGCTCCTAGAAAACCCTTTTGGAAATGTGTCCCAAGGGAGCATCTCAGACCCCTGAATGAATATTCTCTCATGGAATATGCAAGGGTTAAATCACCCTCACAAATAGGATCTCCTTGCGAATTTAGTGAGGGATCTGAAATCGAATGTGATTTTGATTCAAGAGATGAAAATACCTATGGAAAGGTTGGAAGGTTTGAAGAAAAGGCTCTTTAAAGATTGTGGTCTTCATGGTTTTGATGCGGATGGGGCGTCTGGAGGTGTGGCTACCTTCTAGAATATGAAAGTTGTGGTTGGTAAGGATATTTACAGGGTTCCCAATCACATTATCACTTCCTTTTATCACTCTTATGGTAATTTCTCTTGGATTGCTTCTAATATTTATGCTTCTAATGTTAGAAGTGCTTGTAAGTGTTTTTGGGAGAGTTTATGTTCCTTTAGGACTTTGTTTCCTTCTAATAACTAGATGGTTATGGGGGACTTCAACACCCCTCTAAGTGTTGATGATAAACTAGGAGGCTCTCAAATTGATGAGGAAAGTAGGTTTGACTTGATGACTTTTGCCAATGATAATGCTTTATTTGATGTGGATCTGTGGGGTGCTTCTTTTACTTGGTCAAATCGGAGGATGGGTGATGCTCTTATTCAAGTCAAATTGGATAGGGCCCTTCTCTCTCATGAGTGGTTGGCTCATTTTTCTTGTTCCCTTTCTACCTTGACCTAGTTGGGATCAAATCATTTTCCCATCTCCCTCTCAACAGATGTGGTGGGTTGAAGGAGAGCTTTCCCCTTTCGTTTTGAAAAAATGTGGACCTCTCATCTGGATTTTAAATCCAAGCTGGCTGAATGGTGGGAGATTAGAGTGGATGGATAGGGTGGTGAAGAAATTGGTAGTTGTTAAGGCTAATGTGAGGAATTGGAACAAAGCATCCTTTGGTAATATTTTCCATAAGAAGGCTCGCATCAAGGTGGATCTTGATCGTGTTCAATAGAATATTCAATCGAGGGGTTATGATGCTTCCTTGGCTTCTGAGGAGAGTGTGTTATTGTCCCATCTTTATAATACTGTGGCCAAAGAGGAAGATTTTTGGAAACATAGATCTCAGGTAGTGTCGTTGAATTGTGGTGATAGGAACGCCAAATTTTTTTACCCCACCACCCTTAAGCATAGGGCTTCTAATCACATTAATTCTATCCATGCGAATGGTAGGGTGATTGAGAATGAAGCTGATATTATAAGGGAGGCTGTCTCTTTTTTCTCTAATCTCTTGCCTGATGATTTTGTTCTGTCATTGGTTGATCAGGATTGGTTTTTGGAGGTTATTCCTAGTTTGGTGACTGTGGATCTCAATCATATGCTTTGTTGTATTCCTTCGGCTGAGGAAGTCAGAAGTGCGGTCTTCTCCTTTGTTGGTAATAAGGCCCCTGGGCCTGACGGGTTTCCTATGTTCTTCTTTTAGGACTCCTAGCCAATTGTTTCTAAAGATGTTGTGGATGCAACGAAAGAGTTTTTTGGTAGTAGGAATCTGCTTAAATAATTAAATTCTACCTTGTCGGTGTTGATTTCTAAGATCCCTAGGGCTTCGAATTTTAATGAGTTCAAGCCAATTAGCTTGTGTAATTCTATTTACAATATTTTTTCTAAGGTGCTTACTTTGAGGTTGCAGAAGGTTCTACCTTTGATCATCTATCCCAATTACAGTGGTTTTGTCATGGGGAGACAAATTCTTGCCTCTATCATCACTGTGCATGAGAACATCCATTCGATGATGGTTAATAAAAGGCTTGGCTTCTTGCTTAAATTGGATCTGGTTAAAGCCTATGACAAAACTAATTGGACCTTTTTGTTAAGAATTCTCAGGGATTTTGGATTTTCAGAAACTTTTGTTTAGTTGGTTAAGAACCTCATTTCTTTGAAAATTTTTTATGTGCTTGTGAATTGTTCCCCTTCTGATTTCTTCAAAATTTCTAGAGGGGTGCGACAGGGCAATCCTATTTCTCCCTTTCTTTTTATCATTTTGGCTGAGACTTTGGGTAAAGTGTTGCAGCTTAAACTTTCCTCAGGCACTCTAAAGGGTTTAAGACCCTCTTCTTCTTCACCATCTTGTGGGCACCAGCAGTTTGTTGATGACACTTTGATTTTGGGTGAAGCATCTATTGCAGAAGTTAGAACTATCAAGGTAACTCTTCAGAGGTATGAGGCAGCTTCGGGCTAGTTGGTTAGCCTCCCCAAAAGTATGATCTTCTTTCTTAACACTCCTAAAAGAAGGGCACAAATAATTGTTGGCATTCTTCAATGTTTGGTTGGGAACCTTCCTTCCACCCACCTTGGGTTACCACTTGGTGTCAATTCTTCTCATGACTCCTAGAATGGTTTGATTGATAAGTTCAATTCGAAGTTGGTGGGATGGAAATGTGTGTTACTTAGCCATGCAAGTAAATTGGTGCTCATCAAGTCTACTCTTCATAATCTGCATGTGTATACTATTAGTCTCTTTCAGATGCCTCATAAGTATTGGGAGAAAATTAAATCCATGCAGAGGAAGTTCCTCTGGTTAGGGGTGGAGGATAGAAAAAGGTTGAGTTTAGTTTCCTAGGAGGATGTGTGCAGGTCAAAGTCTCATGGGGGATTGGGTTTGCGTAGAATTAGGCCCTTTAATTTGGCTCTTGTTGCTAAGCAGTTGTGGCATCTCCTTTACGGGGAGAAGGAATGGGGAAAAATTATGACCTCTAAATATCTCCCTCAGGTGGACAAATTTTTGGAGTTTTTGAATAAGGATTTCTCTCCTCCTTTGGGATCTTTCTTCTGGAACTTAGTATCCAAAGCCAAAGGGTTGTTATCTGCTAACCTATTTTGGGTGGTTGGGGATGGCCGAGATATTATTTTTTGGGATGATTGGTGGTTTGGGAATTGTCCTCTGCATGAATCTCAGTGGGAAAACCCATGGAGGGAAGTGTGCTCTCATGAATTTGTAAATTATGTGGTGGATTACATTATTAATGGGGAATGGAGGACGATTCATGAGGTGTTCCCTGAGTTTGAGGACCTTTTTATTGAATTCTCCAGAGTTCATATCCCTACTTCTCCTCATAGGGATAAGGTGATTTGGAATAGACTCCCAAGTGGAGCTTTCTCAGTGGCTTCTGATTTTAAGTCTTATACTGATATTATGGGTCCAAGGCCGCCCTAGGGCCTAGTTTGGTCTCCACAACTTATACCCAATATTAACATGTTTCTCTGATTGCCTGTTCAGGATAAGATTCTTACCATTAATAACCTATGGAAATGAGGGTTCTCCATGCCAAACAGATGTTATATTTGTATGATGGATGCGGAGGATTGTTCTCATTTGTTCATTGGGTGCAGTTATGCTTGGGAAGTGTGGTCCCTCTTTCTCAAACTCTGGAGTGTGGAATGGATTTTTCCTACCTCTGTTTGGGACTTATGGCTTCAATGGAAGTCTCCTTTGTCTAATCCTGCTTTGAAGCTTCGTTGGTCTCTTGTTTTGTCACATTTTCTTTAGGGTTGTGGAAGGAGTAGAACAATAGGATTTTCAGAGATACTGTTATTCCTCCTCTCTCCCTTTTCTTCAAAATTGTTTCTACTATCAAGGAGAATCTAATGATGGTGGTTGATAAGATTGATATTCCCATAAAAGTGCAGGAGTTTGATTATGATGTTGAGGTCAAGTCTAATTGGAAACTCTCCCTTGACATTGTTAAGCCCTTGAGGAAGGCTAACCTTGCGAGGGAAGGGGTGAAGTGGTTTCCCCCCCTCTTGGCTAGTTCAAAATCAACTTTTATGGTTTAGTGAAAGGTAATCCGGGTCCTAATGGTTGTGGGGGAGTGATGAGAGATCACAATGGTAGGTTTGTTTCAATGGCGACACTCCCTTTGGGAATCCATACAAACCACCTAGCTGAAGCATCTACGACCTATCATAGCATCAAGATGGCTACGGATTTGAGGATCTCTAAACTTTGGATCGAAGGTGATTCGTTGAATATTATCAATTGCCTTAAGCAAGGAGCTCCCCCTTCTTGGTCCTTTAATAATTTTATTGTGGATGTTATTTCCTTTTGTGGGGAATTTGAAGAAATTTATATTTCCCATGCCTATAGGGAAGTGAATGTCGTGGCTAATTGGCTGGCCAATTATGGTGTCTTCGGCTAAAATGCGGGGGGAGGATGAAGTCCTTCCCATTTATTTAAACATGCTTATTATTAATGATCGGCATTAATTTTTCTTCATTTCCCACCTCCTTGTTTTTAGGCTTGCATGAGAATCATGAATTTAGCAGTATAATGGGACTTATCACAGAGATTATGATCATTGGAATTTGTGGCTTCTTTTAGCGGAATTGTTTTAGAGTCCTTTGCATTATCTCCTTCTGGACTATTCTGGATTACTTCGCATGCTTTCTAGGTAGCTCTGTGACTATTGTCTTTGCCTTGACCTATGGGTGTTCTACAATTTTCTCGATGATGGGTGGGGATAGGTGTTGAATAGAGCCACTCTCTTGTGATGATACCAGGGCTAACCCCAGAGTTTGGGAAATTTTGCAGAGAGGGGGTGTTACTCCTTACTTGGAGAGATTGAAGGGTTTTAAATCCTCGGTCTTTAAGGAGTTTGTGGCTTCCTGGCATGGTCGTATGGTGAGTCTGTATGGTAGGGATATTACCATTGATGATGATCTTATCGTGGGGGTGACTAGCTTGTCAATGGAAGGTAGGGAATTTTACTAGGACAAGAATATTTCACAATCTGCTAGGCAGGGTTTTCTCCATGATAAGGAAAGGGCTAAAATGGTTCACTTGGATTGTGGTCGCTATGACCGAACTAAGATCAAACCAATATGGCAAGTGGTTGTCATGGCGTTAATGCGCTACTTTACTCTAGATGGTAGATTTACGATGCTATATGGTCATCACTTTGTTCTGCTCAACCACTTTTGCCATGGTAAGCTGGTTTCTTTTCCCTTCTATCTGCTACTGTCTATGTAAGAAAGCATCTCGAATCATAGAAAAAACCATAGGAATCCCTTTCTTCATGAAGGATTAATGCTTTTAATTGTTGAGTTTATCAAGGTTAACTGCATTGTTAGAACTCCTTAGTCCCCTATATCTAAGAAATTGGGGAAAGAAAGTGGGAAATGCAAAATTGTTGAAATTCAAGAGTCTATTGGTATAGAGGTTGAGGATGAGTCAAAGGGCTAGTTTGATGGCTTTGATACTGATCTAGATTATACTTTTTCTATGGGTGATGTTATCCCTTCTTCCTCAAAAGCTGCTCCTCGTGTGAAACGTAAGCTGAAGATTCTTGAGGGTGTTGTTGAGGGCTCTGCTAGTAAGAAGTGTAAGGGTCGTGCCAAGGAAGTGAATGTTAACATTGAGGAGGTGGCAAGAAATATTTAGGGCGAGGTGTCAGGTGGTGGTGGGTCCCCTATGGTCAATAAAAAGAACTCAGTTGTAAACCTTGAAGATTCTACTTGGGGCTCTACTTCTAGGGATCGAGGGAAGGCCAAGTTGGGCTCTGAGGATGTTCATGTGGAGGAACCACCGGGTGGTTCGCATTAGGGTAGGGGTTTGTTCTAGGGTGCTATGGATTTTTCTCAAGCATCAGGACTTGTTAAGGAGGGGGGGATACTTCTTTCAATCTGCTTATGTGGCTTGTTCAAGAGATTCAGGATCTCCATAACAAGCATGATACCATTGCCAAGTGCAACATCTCTACTCTGCGAAGTTTGATAGAGTAGGATTCTATTTTTGCTCTATCTCAGTCTTTGAATTTGAGTGTTGGTTGTATGGTGGATGAAATTGTTGCTCTAAAGAATGACTATAGGCTGAGAGTGATGGTGTTGGAGAGACAGAACAGGAAATTCCAAAGGGATTTGGATACACTCATAAACATAAGCAGGGAGAAGTTGGAGGCATCAGCTGAGGGGATGATTTTCCTTAATTAGAAGGCCATGGAGCTGACTAGGAAGGGATTGTTCAGTGACCAGGCGGACTTGGATCATGGGGAGGAAGCTGGTATGGATGGGAATTCAACTGATTTGGTTGTTGGTCCAAGTGTTCGTACTCGAAGCAAAACTAAGAAAGGTAAGAAGGATGTTGCTTGTGATGTGGAAGAAATTATGGAAGTGCATGATAGGTTGGCGACCAAGGATTTGAGGGCTACAAAAATGCTTAAAGAATTGCTTTGAGGGTCATTTGGCTTGTCTTTCTATTTTTTGTTTTTTGGTTGATGTTTCTTCGGATGGTTGGCTGATGGTCTAGTAATCAGCTGGTGTTTTTTTTTGGTTTTTTCTGGGTGGGCAGTCTTTTGACTTTTCTTTACTGCCACTTCCTTTTTTGTTCAAGGTTTTTGGTCCCTTCAAAACCTATTTTGTGTTAATCAAAAAAATTTCACAACCGGTCTCGCACTGCTTGTCGAGCTCAGTTGTTGGGGGTATTGTCGACACCGGCTAGCTCAACCTCAGTGACCTCTGAGGCACCTTTTCCTGGCAAGAAAATCCCTAAAATTTCAAATTTTGGGAAAAAAAATTCTTCTCTACTTTAGTGTGGCTGATTTTTCCCAAAATCAAGCCCACTAAAGTGGGGGAAAAATGTAATGTCACAAAATTGCATCTAGGGGAAATTCTAGATTTTAGCACTTTACCTAGCATTTATGACACCCAAATGCATTAATGGAAAAAATTCCATGGGTCAAAATTTCACAATTGTAGCCCCATGTGGACCAATGGAAAAGCAATAGCAGCCTAATGACACATTTCCTAAAATATGATGCCTTGGACGCCTGCACAGCGCGAGGACGTCTGCGTGGTGCGCTAATGTCCTAATAGTTTTCTGTGTTTGAAATGAAGAATCTCGAATCTTGACTCTTGGAATGTGTCCTAGAAAATAGATTTTTGGGTGTAACAACTCTTTTTTTCCCTTGCATGCAACAAAACCCTTCATTTGCTCTCATTTTGGTTGTTTAATTCATTCGATCAAGCTCTCTCTCCAACTTCACTCTTGAATCTCTCTTCATTCTTGACAAGCAATACTTCTACAAGTGAAGCTCTACTGGATTGAGGTCCCTCCAACAACCAAAGCTCTCTAGCAAGCATTCAATGGTGTGTTTGTGTGCTCTAGAGGGGGCTAAGGCTTGTGGGTAACACTCTCTCACTCTTTCCTATCTACATCTCTTGTTCATTTACTACTTGGTGGTGCAGGTTCTACTACTGAAGCGGGTTTTTCTTTCACCACCCCCTTGGTCCATTTTAGTTACACTCTCTTTCTATCTAGATGTCTTTGGAGGTGGGAACACCAAAGTGAGGGTCTAACTATGACAAGCCCCTATACAACCCCAACATTTTCCCTTGTTCATTTTGTGTGTAGGTTGTAAAGTGGAGCTTGAAGTGAAGACCTGAACATATGGTTGAGGGTAAGTTTTCTCCAAGTTCTCCTTGTACTCTTCTTGTATTTATTGTTCTCTGCTTTATTGTTCTATCTAGTAGACCCCAAATCTAAGCTAGGAAGTGGAACCCAGTTTCTCCCTCCTGAGTTCCTGAGCTCCCTATTGCTCAGAATGCTAGCACGCCATTTGGATGACAACGCATCGCATTGGCATCCTGAATTCACATTGTCATCCTTTGGCCAAGAGCTCCTCTATCAAAGGTAGAAATCTAGAGGTTTCACTCTCTCAAGATCTGAAGTAGTTTTCTCTGAAAGTTAACGTGCAAAAATTTCATTTGCAATTTTTTCATTTGGCTTACGTTGAGGTGGATAAGGGCAGTTCATTCCCTGGGAATATCTTGAGAACAAAGAGACCTGTGTGTAGCAAATCCCTCTTATCTCACACTAACTACATCTATTGATTGTCTTGTAGTAGTAAGCTAATGCTTCTATTATCAAGGCACCTATCAATCTTAATAATAAATAAAATATATGTAAAGATGCATTCCAATTTCCAATCAGACATGTTAACTACTATCAAATGTGACCTACCCACCATAGATGTTCACAATGAAAATATGTCTAAAGCAGCAAGACTTTAGAAATGGATGAAAATTTTCCGTTTCTTCATCCGAACAATAATTTTCAATTTGGAAAATAGAAAACAATGGCCAAAATATTTGGTGCCAATGAGAAAATTTCAAAAAAAGAGCTAAGGTTCTATTTTAGCAATGAAAATGTTGTGAAGCATAGGATAAGCATTCACCTTCCTTTGTAGTGTGATTTCTGACGAATGCATTAATAGGTAATAGGTTCAATATTTTTACATTTAATTAGGCAATTGAAATGCCAACCCAAATTCCATTTCAATAATTTCACATAGACATCTTAAACATAAGTGTTATTTGTTCAATATATACATGATGTCCATGGATCAAAGCATACACAATACATGAGGTATATCTTGAATACATAGACAACTTTCAATGTCACAGAGAAGAATCCTTTGCTTGATAGCCATAAAACATAGCATCATAATCCATTCAAGGAAATTGCACTTGAATCTGATGACAATAAATAAAAATTAGATCTAAATATATGCAAAATATGCTCACAGACACAAGGCACGTGAACTACTATCAACAATGCCATGTGTCCACAAAAAAACTTGCAGTGAAGACATTTGTATAGCAACAAAACATTAGGAATTGATGTATTTTTCACCTTCATTATTCCCAAGAATAATTTGCAATTGGCAAAATACAAAACCAGAAGCAAAATATCAACAACCGATGAGAAAAATGCAAAAAAATAGGCAAAAATTCATTTTAATAGTTTCAAATAGACATCTTGAACATAAGCCTTATTTTTTGAAGATATGCATGATGTCCATGGATCAAAAAATACATAGAGCATCAGGTATATCTTGAATAGATAGACATGTTTCAATGACTATCCCTATTTCATGGACACACAATTAATTTGTATTGAATGGGAAAATTGCAAAAAAAATACCCGAACTACCTTTTAATAAAATAATGCCACAAACAATAGGATAAAGATTAGTGGCATGATTTCTGATGAATGCATCAATAGGAAATAGCACACATAAAGCATTAGTCTTTGCATCGGTAATTGTTACAAACACCATGAGAAAATTATGAAAAACCTTTCTAAGACCCAAAACATCATTAAAACAATGCAAGTGCTTTAAAATGATGCATAGATATTTGTTACAATATGCATACCAATAGGATAGTTATAAATCCTCTCAACAGACACAGGTTTTACATCAAGATATTTTGTAGTTATTTAGATTTGATTTTCATTTGATAGATTTAAGTGCAGCTGGCATGCATGTGTAACAGAGAAAAGATTAGTTGCATTGTTAGTGATGGCTAACAGAGAAGTCAACATTAATGGATTATGGTGTTAAGTCTTTAACTGACCAACAAATATTAACCCATAAAAGTAGTCAATGATAGGTAATGATAGAGATTAAACTATTACAGGGACATAGAAAAAAAATATAGAATGACAGTGTAAAAGATATAGCAACTTACAAATGCCTCATTTTTGCTTCGAACAAATAAAACTCTTCTATTTTTTAGTATTTTTGTTGTTCCCTATTGTTGAATGTTTTTATGTCTTAATGTCTATAAGAAAATCCCCGGACTCATACAAACACTCAATGATGGGAAACAATGAAACACGACTATATCAAAGAATATTACAAAGCTATGAAATATTTCCAATAGCAACGAAACATTACCAATTGATGAAATGATTTTATACTAAGGCATTTTGCACCTATTTATAATAAATGAAAATTAATTTTTTGGTGTATATACCGATGCATTTTGCTTCCAACATGATAGATATAGACCCTCTCAATAGACACGGGTTTCACCATCATCAAACAATCTGATAAAATGAATAAACAACACAAAAAAGACAATGTAAAAGATATAGGAAATTACAAATGCCTCCCTTTTTGATAGATTTCACCATCATCATTTATAATCTATGCAAATGAATAACAACGTAAACAATCCTTTGCTCGACAATCTTAAAACTTGACACCAAAATCCATTAATGAAAATTGCACTTTAGCTCATTGACAATAAATGAAATTTAAGGACTAACAAATGCTAAATGTCCTTGTTAAAATGCCACACATTGATAGAAACACTTGGTGCCAAGACATGACTATATCAAACAACATTACAAAGCCATGAAATATTTCCAATAGCAACAAAACATTACCAATTGATAAAATGATTTTATACGAAGACATTTTGCTCTTATCTAGACCTAATTTTCATTTTCATTTAATAGATTGAACTACAGTTGGCATGCATGCATGCAGAGAAAAGATTAGTTCCATTCTTAATCGTGGTCAGTAGAGAAGTCAACATTGATGGTATTAAGTCTTTAACTCAACAATAGAGACTAACCCATAAAAACACTCAAAGATAGGGAAGAGTAGACATTAACCCATAAAATGTAGTGAACAAACAATAGACATTAACTGATAAAATGCAGAGATGTAAAAAACTATTAAATGAAACTATAAAAGATATAGGAACTTACAAGTGCCTCATTTATCTCTTCCATACAATAGACATGAACCCTCTCAACAGACATAGATTTTACCCTCTCAATCATTTTTTACATTTTTGCAATGGTTTAATCTATGTTGTTCCTTATCAATGAGTGTTTTTATGGGTTAATCTATTTTTTTGCAATTTCCTCATTGGCTTTTGATATTTCGGTTGTGGTTTTGTATTGTTCAATCCAAATTATTTGTGTGTTCATGAAATAGTGATAGACATTGAAATAGGTCTATCTATTCAAGATATGTCTGATGTATTGTGGATGTTTTGATGCATGTACATCATGCATATAATCTGAGCAAATGAATAAACAACACAGATAATCCTTTGCTCAACAAACTTAAAAATTCATAGCATGAGCCATTAATGATGCCTACACTTCATTCTATTCACAATAAATGAAGATTAGAAAATAGTAAATGCACAATGTCCTTGTTAAAATGCCACGCGTTGACAAAAACACTAGGCATGAAGACACAACTATATCAAAGAACATTACGAAGTCATGAAATATTTCCAATAGCAACAAAACATTAGGAATTGGTTAAATTAATTAGAATAATTAAATTAATTACAAAAATATAAAACCATGAGGAAAATATCAAAAACCAATGAGAAAATTGCAAAAAAAAGGCCAAAATTCCCTATTAATAAAATAATCCCACAAAATATAGTGAGTATCTAATTGTTGCATGGAAAATTGCAATATGCTTTTTTATTGCTAATGTTTTGTTGCTATGTACACATGTCTTGACTGCAAATGTTTATGTGGATAGGTGATGTTGTTCATAGTATTTCACATGACTTATCTAAAATTGGTGCTAATGCTAAGTGTTGAAAATTGGAATGTATTGTTATACATATTTTATATTTATTATTAAGGTTGATAGGTGCCTTGTTCTTCTCAGGTGGTGGTTGTCACTCATATTATCTACTATGAACGCAAATACATAGGTGATGAAGTTTATGAGGTACTATGGTCTAAATTTACAAGTTGACTCTATTTTTTATTCCTATTTTATATAATTGCAGCCTATTTTTCATGCAAGAAAATTATTGTGGTTAAATATATAAAAAATATACTAGATTACAATTATAGTCATGCATCAAATCTATTTTCTTGTGCTATTCCTTGCAACTATAGCCTTTTTGTACTTTTTCCTTCTCCTGCTTGTGTGCAGGTCCTTAGGAAAACACTTGACAACAATGGATCTGTATGTAATTGTGATGGTGTTATCATTGATGGAAAAATCCCAAATGCTTATTCAGTTGCACTGGAGCAAGGTAAGCTCTAGTTACTATTAATAAATCTGAGTCTAAAACCAATTTTTTTGTAGATCTAAATCACAGTACAATAAACATTGGAGTTTTAGAATCGTAACCAGTGTATTGCTTTGTGCTTTATCCATTACTGTTATCTTCTCCTTGTATATTATTATAGGTTCATTCATCAAAGATATTATGTACAGTTGCTAATTGCATATTTCAATCATTATTTCACTTATATTTCCAGTTATACATAAAAAGACTCAATCATTTTCTTCCAATTACTTGTAATGTACCCTATTTTTCTACAAGATTCAAGTGCAATAAAGAAGAAAGCTTTGGCAAGATGGTGTTCACGGTCACAAAGTGGAGCCTATAGAAATTGGCTATCCTCGCAAAATTGGAAACCTCTATGATTATCTAGGAATCAATGTTGTTCATGGATACTTTGTTCTAGTTACTACTAATTAGTCACCAAAGTCCATATTAGAAAGCTTCAGTTATGCTTTTAATCGTAACAAGGAAAATTATAATTTTGCAAATACAATTTTGTTGCAAGAATTTGTTAAAGCATAGTCTCTATGGACCTTGAAACATTGTTGCTAGTTAAATGGTGAGACAATGGAATTGCCTTGGACATTGCAAAATTGTTGCTCCTTAGGAATTGAGAAAACAAAATTTTCTTGCATATTGCACTTCGTAGTTTCACTTGTCGCAGCACATAGATATAGTATAATATCCTTTTTTTCTTGGATGTTGCATGTTTTCCTTTGGTTTCTTGGACCAAATGGATAAAGAATAATGCCCTTTTACTCGGCAAAGTTTTTGTTGTTTACAGATTGATAAAGTAAAATTTTCTTAGAAATTCCAAGGTTACTACTACATTAATACAAATATGTATGCATATATATATATATATATATATATATATATATATGTCTGCATGTACACATATATGTATCTAAGCTCAAACCATACATGGACTTCAAGAGTATAGCAAGATTAATACCAAAATTGATCAATTTATTTTCTTTTGCTCAGTTTATTTGCTTTTGCTCAATTCATTTGTTATTGCTCAATTTATTTTCTTTCTTTTTTGTAGGGTCTGGACAACATAGGATTTCCAATTGTGTGATATTGTGACACATTTTTCATTGTTGTTGATCAATGTGAGTAATAGATTATCATGCTTGTTCCTCTTTTGCCTGTTTTCAAATATCCACTACCCTGCTCAATAGTCCTAGAACAAGTTTCATTTTAGTCACATGAATTGAGATTAAGAATTTGTTCTTGTCTTGTAGGATTTTTAGTGCACAATAGTGAACCAAAGGCTATAGTTACAAATTCTATATTGGTGCTAATCACGGTGAGTAATTTCCTCTTCAATTCTTCTTTCTATGTATTCAACGTTTCAAGCTTGGCACATTATTTTATAGTAATTACTATACTAATTAGCATCAATACAATTTGTATCTTTTATCCTTTAATATGAAATCTGGCAATATGCTTACAAACAATCGTCTTAAAAGACAAAAATTGTCAAAACAGCCAATTGCAGTAGAAACCTATAAACCAAGTGTGAATGTACCTTTCACGTCAATCAATGAATCTCTCCACTATGCACATTGTTTTAGAATTGAACCATTCAATTACAAGGTTGGTGATTGCCTATTTGACATAGTACATGTTTTCCTTCATTGTCGTTATACATCGAAACAACTATGCAATGGTCTTGTGGATTGTTTCTTGCATTGTCTTCACAATCACTGTCCTATAGCTTTAGGCTCCTATGAAATTGATTTGCACCCAAAAATTCTAATGGATTTGCATAATATACATGATAGAAACACATATCTACCAAGAATGAGGCTTTTAGCCACAAAGATCAACAATAGTGGTGAAACTGGGCTTTGGGGTGACACATTTTGTCTTAAATGGCTAGCATATTGGCTAAACATACCAATATGCATTTAGTCTATAACATACAAAAGAATGTACTTACATTTCAATGAGGATGCATGTAATCCTGCTATATCAATTCTTTTCCATGATACAATTTCTACTGATGGACACTATGAGCTTGTGTTTTCATGGCTAAATACATACAATTGCATCCAACACATCTAACCACATTTTCAAATCACATATTGCAATTTGGACAACACTTGGAACACAATAGCAAATGTGTTTGATACACTTGGACTTTGTAGAGTAGCTACATTTGCTACTACATGTGGTGAAAGCATGTTTGTTGCTATAGCTTTTTTGCTTGTTGAACAATTTGATCCAGTTGATTTGCAATTATTTATGGCACAATCATTAGCTTATGCATTGGCAGTTGAAAAAATGTACAGATTAGCTTGTTTTGGAACTTTTGATCAATCTACCATAGGAAGTAACAATCGCCTATTGCAATTACAATCATTGGTTTCCAGGATTAGAATGCCATATGTGCAAAGTGGCCTTGAAGGGTCTGACTTTTGTGCACTATGGTTGTCCCACATGTTTGCTGCAACAATACACATATGGCTAGCATCTCCATATCCTAGGGCCAAAACATACTCTAATTGCATGAAGCCCAAAAAAAATATGAACTTAATTTTCTTTGCAAGTAGCTAGAGGCATTGTCATTATGAACCACTTCAACAAAAAAGAACAATTGACTCACAACATACATATCAAGGATCCACTTTTTGTTCAACATATGTCAAGCACTTTCAAATCGAAAAGTGTTTGATGCAAATGTCCCACTGACTACAACATCCAGTTTTGTCCTACCCACTACCAATCTCACAAGAATAATTCAGTCCTACAAGGATACCTCAAAGCTAATGTCTCAACAATCATTACATTCTTTAAAAAAAAAATTGTGTAGTGCACAAACACATTACAATTTGCATATGCAAAGTAAAATTCAATTTTGCGATTCTAGCCAGAATCCAACACAGTAACAATCATTAAATTCTTTGAAAAAACAAATGTGAAGTGCACAAAAGGCTTATGCTTTGCACTTTCCAAATTGAAACATACGCCATATACATATTCTATGGCCCAGAAGACAAACACTACTTATCAACCAAAAAAAAGCAATATGCATATGCACAAAAAACAATGCAATCCAAAAATCTATTAAGTCATACTTGCAAACAATAAACAAAACACCCACTCAACCATGCTCTCTTTGCGACATGCTTCATTTCCATCAAAACATTTGTAAAGTTGATGTTGCACTTGTAAAAGCTTTGTCCTTTCTTTGTACTCGGATGGATGAAAAAAAATAGCAATAGGGCAGCCCATTTGCAAACAATGTATAAAATCCACATTAGATAGTAAGATCCCATATTTTTCCACACCTTCAAGAATAAGACAAAATGCATGAATAGATGTTGTTCACTCTTTGACTACTCTATAGGAAAGGATTGTGTCTTTGTGCATAGCTTTTTCCCAAATCAGGCAATTAGGATATAAACAAGCACAATATGGCTTGCTTGGGACAATCATCAATGTTCCTATAGATTTTGATAAAGTGCAACAAGCATTGCCTAGGCAACTAGATGAAACCACAATAGTTGCAATTAGTTTGAACCAAAAGCTAGAATATGATAAATCATATGTACAAGGAAATGTTAGACCTACTATATCACGAATTCTTTAATTGCACTATCCAAAACACCATCGTACACAAAAGAGAACATCTCTATAAATAAAGAGTGGCATGACTTGTTGGAAAAGAAAACAACACAAATGTAAATAGATTTTGAAATAGAACCAAGTATGCAAGATGACACATCTAAAGATGATGAAGAACCGATAATTGAATCAATTATACATTGGTTTAATGTAACACGGTCAATCAAAGACCTTGACACAACAATCATTGAAATTGCACCATCAGAAGGGTGTAAACCTCTTAGTATTTTCTAGGACATGTATGCAGAGGAGATGAACTTCCTAACTTTGTTTTATGGTTTAGCTCGACCAAGTGACATTACTAAAAATTTGACATACGAAAAAATAACAAGATGGGAGCCTATGCATAAAGACAATGACTTTACAACACACATAACAAATATATTTTTTAAAGCTATTAAAAATATTATTCACCAAGTATCCTCACTAGCATGGATTTACATACGAAAAAATAAATTGAAAGGTGAAAATTTTCTTGCAAAAGATGTGCGCAATCCAGCAAAGCTCGAAAAAATATTAAGATCTCCATTAGGCTATAAAAACATTTAAAACCATTCGAACCTTGCTAGATTATCTAGAAAACACTAAAAAAAACATATTTGCAATGATAAGACAATTGGGACCTCCAACTTTTTTTGTAACATTAACAAGTGCTGAGCATTTTTGGGAGTCATTGTGCAAAGCTTTACACCAAATATCTATTTTACAACAATCCAAGTGTAATGAAACTATAGAAGATAGAGACTTGGATTTTGAAATAAAAAAAAATCAAGTGCTTTGCAGTCATTATTTCAACCATAGGGCAAATGCATTCCAGAAAATGATGCTAAAAAACCATGAGCTCTTTGGCCAAGTCACAGACTATTCTTTTGTTACAGAATTCCAAAACTGAGGCAATGAGCATGTTCATTTTTTGCTAAGGATAAAAGATGCACCCATATATGGAAATTACTCAAATACTTAAATATAAAACTTTGTGGAAAAGTATATTTCGTGTGACTCATTTCTACTTGATATAGACCTTGTCAAAATGCAAACACATCATCATACAAAGAGTTGCAAGAAATACAAAAACTCAAGATGTAGATTTAGTTTCCCCTTGCCTCCAATGAGAAAAGCAACAATTTTAGAACCGCTTCCAATGGCTGACGCTACAATCAAGGAGAGAGCAAAAAAATTTTTTAAGCAATTGGAAAAAAAACATTACACAAAGGAACTTTCATTTCAAAGTTTCTTGCATGAATTGGAAATGAATGAAAACGAATACATTACAATGCTTCGATCAACATTATCATGCAAAATTGTCATGTTGAAAAGAGACCCATTTGACATTTGGATAAATTCCTTTGCAAAGAAATTTCCCAAACTATGGTATGCAAATACATATACACAATTTATTTTAGATGCATATGATGTTGCATCTTACTGTAGCTCATAAATGATGAAACAAGATAGAACATTGTCTCTTGTATTTCAGAAATTGTGACAACAATGCACTACTGCTTATGATGGAAAGGTGCAATTTATACAGAAGCTTGGTAACGCATTGCTTAACTATCAACAATGTCCAGTCATCAAGCTGTTCATATCATTCTCTCATTTTCATTGCGTAAATACTCAAGGAAAACTATTTTCATCAATACCACACCATTAGAAAGAAAATTTTACAAGTTAAAAAGCCCTAAGATATTGACAAAAGAGCAAGACAGTTCTGAAAACATCATGTGTACATCTATAATAGAAAAATACACACAATGGCCAAAATCTCTTGATTGCTTGTCACTGGCTGAATATGCCACTTTTTACTTTGGCAACTCCAGAAAGCTGCAAAAAAGAGCAACTCCACAAATCATACGCTATGTAAGATACAATCCACACATTGACCCTAAGAATTATTGCAGAGAAAAACTTATTCCATATGTGCCTTTCATATCTAGTGAGCATTTACCTTGTTAACTAGATATGAAACATGGAGTGCAACATTCAATGCAAACAAAGCACAAGTTGCAAATATCTAAAAGATGTTCATTGCTCAAATTGTTTCTAAATGGGGTGACATTGATGAAGCCTCCACAAAAGCTAAAAATGATAAATTCCCAGCAATAGAAATTGCAGATGAAATTGATAGAGGCAAACAGGAGAATTCCATGGAAAAGTATGACATTATAAGTCACTTGAACCATATGAAAAATATAAAGCTCAAGGATCTATCTGCAAAAACCTATTCTTAAAGATTGCACATCCATTTTTACTAAGCAACAAAGAATACTGCAAACTACGAAGACAATTGAACAAATAACAACAATCAATAGTAAAGGACATACTAATGACAAAAAGGATTGATCCAAAAAAAACCATTGTACTTGTTCTTGACAGGCAGGGCTGGTACAGGAAAAACCTTCACAACAAAAATGATTTTTGAAGCAATGATTTGATTCTATGATAAACAACTAGACAATGATCCACTCAAGCCTAAAGGTATTATTATTGTCTCAACATGAAAAGTTGCATTCAATGCAGGTGGCATTACTACACATTCAATCTTCTAATTTCCATGCAATTCTTCAAAACTATTGCCTCTAGATTAAAAAACAACTAACACCTTAAGTGGAAAAATAGACCAATTGCAAATTCTTCTTATAATGAAGTGTCATTGATTGGTTCAAAGATGCTTTACAACATTGATAAAAGTCTTTGTCAAATCAAGCACACACCAACAATACCTTTTGGAAACATAGATAACATATTTTGTGGTGACTTCTACCAAACACAACCTGTGTGCAATACTTGGATATTCAAAGAACCAATAATAGATAAGGAGAAAATTCCATATACCTTTTGGAACAACGTCAAGTGCTTCAAATTCCATAGTGTAATTAGACAAACAAATCAACATTTCATTTCCATACTTAATTGTGCGAGGATTGGTCAACAAACCAATCAAGACATTGGCTACTTGAATGTAATGTGCTATAAGAAACCTCCAAATGATCCATGATTTCCGTACTTGTTTCACAGAAATACAACAGTTGACATGCATAACAAAAAATGCTAGACTACTTATCAACAAAGCTTTATGTTTTACAAGTGATTGATAAACAGGACACACGATTGATAGTATTCAATTTCAACCATAGAAATCATCATTTCCTAGCACAATTATGGTCAAGCAAGATATTTTGGTTGAATTGATTGCTGGAAACATTGATACATAAGATGGACTGGTCAATGGTGCAAATGGCATCTTCAAATTGCATACAACCAAGCAAGAAGATGTTGTTTGGATAGAATTCAATGATTCCACTGTTGGAAAATTGCATCGACAAAGAATGCAAAGTCTATACACAAATTGTATTATGCCTTCTTGGACACCTATAACAAGAGTCATTAGAAAATTCAAGATAGGTAAAAAAAATAGACACTCGAGCACAATTTCCTTTGCAACTTGCATGTGCATGAACTATTCATAGAGCACAAGGTCTCACAATGGACACAGTTGATTTTAACCCATGTAAGGTCTATGAGCATGGTCTTGTGTACACTGCCTTATCACGTGTAAGAAACATCAAGTCACTGTATCTCATGCATAAACTGCAAGAAAAAACTTCAAAGTCTCAGAAAAAGTAAATGGAAAAATGCAATGCCTTATGGCCTTAGCGTAGTGGAAAGTAGAGCATAGCCTTTTGTCTGTCTCTCCAAGTCACTTTACCAAATGCTCTTTGAATACATGTAGCTTTGCATTGCATGCACAAGAAATAGCCCATGACCATGATATGCTCTAAGCAACTGTCCTTTGCTTCCAAGAAACCAAACACAATGTGCTCGACCACATTGGCTTCCTTGACAAAACATCTAATTGCTATACTACAACAAGTATTCATGGCCTATTAACATGTTGCGGGAAAATAGTTCCAGTGCAAAACTTTCACAATTTTTTGACAAAATATCTAGAATCAATAACCATTGACCTATTGCATGTGCACATTACTCTGTGCATCATAAATTTGTACTTGACACCAAACACACCCATTCATGATCTTTTTAATTTAATACAAACCGTTGTTACCTCATTGTTGCCTAATTGAAAATTGATTATTGCTAGAGACTTTAACATTGACATGTTAAAGTCCATAAGAACAAAAGAACTTCTTGAATTTATGCAACAACACAAACTATCACTAATTTTTGACAAGCCAACAACACATGCAGGCAGTCTGTCAAATCCCTTTTGGATACATGGCATCGAAATTGCTACTATCAAGTTCACAGTACTAGATATATATTGGTCAGACCATTTTGCAATATCCCTTTAGTTCTAGTCCTATGGAATAGAATTCTAATCTCTTGGCACTTGTTTCCATGTATTCACACCAACTTAAATGCTATTATACTATCATTTGGACAACATAGTATACAATTTTGCAACTACAACTATTTACTATCAACATTCTCTCTACAATGTGCTATTATCATTGCTCCTCGTTGCTGCAAGAAACCAACGTGCAATTTCTGTAAGTATAAAAGAATTGTTGGATTTATTGTTCTTCATGCTAGTCGTTCCTCTAATTAGAATACTTATTTTTCCACTATTCTACCTAGATGTAGATCTTAGCTTTGTTGTTGTTCCTGGTGAGGACTGCCAGTCATGCTCTTGTAAACTTCTCACATGATCATGCTATTGCAAATGACTATATACCTATTCTGAAATAGGTATTGTATCATGCATAATATTACTAAACCTTTGCACATTATATGTTTCTTCATTACAAACAAATTACAAAGTCAAGAAAGTTATAGAATGTAGAACTAAATTCAAGCAGATCCAAATAATATTTCATTTATGTATAATAACTTTTTAAATTGATTCTACAGCTTCTAAAGTACTATCTGATTTATTGTTTATATTGTCCATTGTAGTTGCTATAAGCTTCCTATGTCGCTGCTTGTGTTTTCTACTCATGTAGATTTCAACTTTGGCTATTGTTGTGAGAGAACACTACCAATCATACTCTTGGAAATATCTCACATGATTATGTTGTTGTAAATGACTAGACAACTGTTTTGAAACATGTATGTTATTATGCAAAATATTACTACAACTTTGCACACCATACATTTCTTCATTACAAAAAGAATACAAATTCAAAATTGTTATGCATCACAGAACTAGCTTGAAGTAGATCCATATAATATTTATTCTATGGATATGAACTTTTTAAATTGATGGTTGTAGGGTACACATGTCTTGCTAGTTCATAGAACATATATCTTAACATTTTCCAACCTACGACATAACATTTAGTCCATCTACAAACAAGTAAATGCTTAACAGTTGACACTAGCAAACTTCAAAACCATATTAGATCTCATTAATATTTTCATTTTAGTTTGTTTTAATCTGTTCTTGGCACAAATATCTCATTGCATATATTTCCAGAAACACTTGCAATACACCAACCACATTTCCTACACAACATAAAATGGATCAGTCAGATGACAAACAAGAATAAAAGAGGCAAGTGGTGTATCCCATTTGTGTCATACATATCTTGACTTTGTGTATGCTTAAGTTTCCATTTATTTTTTGTCATTGCTCAAATTCCAATGTACAGATTGAAGGCAGAAACTGTATAGCCATCAAGCACCCTCGACATATGCACAAAACAATCGACTTTAGAATTTGAAGGTGATATTTTAGCCATTTATGGCCCTGCTATTACCAGAAATCTTGGAACACCACTAAAAGAAATAATTATGTATGTTGATTTAGTTGACATCCATGGCTAAATGAAATCACTATAAACATTAACAACAAACTAATTGACACATTTCTGCCGTAGTTATTGACTCATACAAGTGTGTGTTTCACAAATTTTTTCATTAAAAAGAAAACACAATATAAAAGAGGAGATGTTGATTATTCCCTTGTATTAACCCCTCAAAGCACCATTCAACCCATTGAAAAAGTTTATAAGGAACACAGACTAATTCCCGACACAACCATCTCACAGCTCATCCAATTAGATGACAATTATTCTATTGGAACAATTGGCATTGATATTACTAGTCACCATCAAGCGGCAATACAATATGAGCTACAAGTTAAAGATGGAGAGTCCCAAGATGATTTGGCTATTGTAAGATGTTTTGCACAATTAATGTTGGCATCGTATAATTTGAGCACTTTCTTTTTTGAATTTTCTAAAGACTTTTTAAAACTCATTTTTGATAGAGCTAACTTGCTTATAGAATTCCTTTTTGCATTAACAACATTTACATTTTAATAGTCTCCTTTTGATTAAATTAACGTACGTATTTTAAAACATATAATT
Organism: Sequoia sempervirens; assembly: GCA_007258455.2. Lineage (NCBI taxonomy): Eukaryota > Viridiplantae > Streptophyta > Pinopsida > Cupressales > Cupressaceae > Sequoia > Sequoia sempervirens. The sequence continues at coordinate 2,083,107 of VDFB02058242.1, forward strand.
TTTAATCCAATGTAGTGCCATAGAATTCTTAAACTAATTTTCCATGGAATTTTCCATCTAGACAATTCTATATTTTACAGTTTATAGTCCCCAGTAGCCATGCAAAGCTCTATGCCACACTTCAACTGATCTTAGCATCAACAAAAACCACCTTCATATTGTTCAAGAATATTGTTTGTTTTAGGGAAAAAGGCACAAGTCTAATGAAAAAAACACAATCCAACTTCATTGATGAGCTCAATGATGCATCTACAAAAGCCTCCCTAGAACCACTTAAGTCCTCGAGCATGGAAGTAAACTCCTAAAACATTTACATTTTACATAATAGTATAGGCTTCTGATTCAAAGCACTTGTCATGTGTGCCCTGTTATTGTGATGTTGTTTATAACTTTTGTAAAAACTTCTAAAATTGCATTGTTGTAATTTGTCACTAATTACATATGCATTACCATTCCAGGTGATTGGAACACTAAGGCCTAAAAATGTTCACTTTCCCCCATATGAACCAATTTGCACATCATGTAAACAAAGGATTTTTTTAACAAAAACATCAAAAAATGATGTTGCACGATGCACAACATGTGTAGTTGACACAAAATTTGAATACATGCATTTTCTCCAATGCACTGTTCAAACAATAGATGGAGTTGTGGATTGTTATTTGCATAAACAACAGATACGAAACAACTTCCCCCAACTAGCTGCAATACCATTTGAAAATTACAAGAAAGACATGTATGCAGTAATGTTCTTGTTACAAAAGTTTCAATTACAAGGAACATTCACACTTGCAATGGATAATTGCATCATGCAAATTGTCGTAGAAGGAAGCACTATTACATCTCCACCAAGTTGAAAAACCATTTGTAGCTTAGCATAGGTGCTTACCCTGAATTATTGCAATTTTGATTCTCATTCCTTCATAGCATATTGTAACAACTACATTGTGAGAAGCATAATGCTAATTGTTCGTGATATAGGATATAGGCAACACAACATAGCAGTGTAGAACAATATCAAGAAGCAAGATGTCAAAGAAGTTGCATAGCATATTGTTGACAATATCAATGACAAGACAATGATTTTGATGCTTTAGTCAAGACTAATTTGATGATTTATTTTAACTTCCTACAGTGCACCATGTAATTTCACAATTGGTTATTGATTTTTTGAAACATTCATGCTATGGATATAAACAAATTTGCTTGGCATTTCAGAAACAATTTTTGGTATTGTTTCATGGGTGACATTTTTTATTCTATGCATATCATAGTAATACATGTTTATGATGAAATGGAAAAATGTCCAAACCAATGTTACTTGTGTGTGAAATAGAAGATATATGTGCTAAGATGCCTAATTCTTTTACACACAATGTTATATTCTTCCAAGAATTGGATAGCGAGAAAATGATTATGGCCTTGTTTGTAATGCTATTTTGAAGAACTTAGTTTGTGTCTTTGAAAATGGATGAACAATAGACAGTAGGTGATCATTATATTAATTTATCAATTTCATTGTAGAATGGCGGCACAACTCATAAATCATGAAACCAAGTCTCTCAAACAATGACATCTTGTTACATGTATCTCAGATGAGTCATTGTTCATGTGCCATAGATTATAGTTGTTGATGGTAGTTGACATGTCTTTTGTGTGCAAGGACATTATGCCTTTATTTGGACCTAACTTTCATTCTGTGAATAGATAAAAAAACAAGGCATCTGTAACTTCCTATATCTCTTACAATGTAATTTTATAGTTTATATGCCTTTCCAATTCATTAATGGCTTCTGGTGTGAAGTTTTGAGTTTGTCAAGCAAAGGATTATTTGTGTTGCTTATTCATTTGCTCAGATTGTTCGATGAGGGTGAAATTTGTGTCTATTGAGAGGGTCTATATCTATCGTATTGGAAGCGAAAAAGGAGGCATTTGTAAGTTCCTATATCTTTTACACTATCATTTTTTGCGTTGTTTATTAATTTTCTCAAATTGTTTGATCAGAGTGAAACATGTGTCTATCGACAGGGTTTATCTCTATCGTATTGGAAGTGAAAAATGAGGCGTTTGTAAGTTCCTATATCTTTTACAGTGTCGTTTTATAGTTTTTTACGCCTCTACATCTGTAATGGGCCCTGTTTTGTTGAAAAATACTTTCAGCATGAGAAAGGGAAAAATTTAATCAATTCCCAATGTTTTGTTGCTATTGGAAATATTTCATGGCTTTGTAATATTCTTTGATATAGTCTTATCTGTTAGTGTAGGTTTTTTAATATTATTTTTCCTACACATTATTAAGCATACCTTAGGTTATAGGAGATGTGGTTCATGTGAGGAAACGTGGCATAATCCATCGATTACATGTGTTGCTCCCACTCACACTTGGGTGGTTGAGTTTCACACCCTCTTTTGGCCTTATATGCCATCTCACAAAACCACTCATCTGTCTCTTTTTGAGTAGGTTATGCCACCTATTTGGCATTTTCCAAGTAGGCATAACTCCCACCTAATTTGGTTATTTGGGAGTTATTACCCCTCTTGGAATTATTTGCCCATATTCTACTATATATTCTGCACTCACCTCTCCCTCCTATCTAGTTCAGGTCTAGCTCCTATCTAATTTAGATGAGTTCATATTAACTCAATCAATTCAAGGGAGAGTTGAGGCATATTGTATCATTTAGTGTGTGATATAACATCATTTTGTTATTGCACTATATTCTTGCATTCTATCTCTTGTTGCTCTCGTGTGGAAGGTTTATCTTGGTTTTGTAGGTGATCCTGGGTGCTCGAGTTCATCAATAACTCTTACATGGTATCAGAGTGTCAGATCTGCAAACCCCTTCTCAAATTTGAGAGATTTGTGAGTTTTTTAATCAGTATTGCAGGTTGCAGCATGCCTTTTCTTGTCTTAAGTAGTTGATTCTACCTTTTCATGTCATTTTTTGGTTGTTGGGGTCGTTTTATGTTTCTAAAGGCGTTTGTTTTACACTAGATCCACATTTTTTGTATATTTTGAAGAAAATCTGCCATCTGGGTTTTGTTCGTAGAAGAAAAAAACCATCTGGGTCATTGCTATTTTCTACATACAGGTTACATATTTTGCAGAAACTAAATTGGAACATTTCAGTAGACCCCCTCTTCAATTGCATTTTTGATTTTGCAGTCAAGCTTTGGAGGGCCATAATTCAGTCATAAGCTCTTTTTTCAGAGAATTTTTTTTTGATTTGGGGTAGAATTTCACAGGCTTTGCAGTGGTGTGATCCATTTTTTCTCAAGTAATCCGGATTTTCCAGAAAATCAGTTTTATCAGCAAATCTGAAGGACAGTTCTCATTTTTGAAACTTCAAACGGCTATAACTTTCACATATGACCTCGGATCGAGGTGATTATTTTTTTGAAAGTTGATATTTTTTTGAGCACTATACTTTGGTGCTATTTTGAAGTTCTAATTTTGAGATTTAATTATACTTTCAGTATTTGAGTCCATTTTGGACACTTGAAAAACTCTGGAAAACAACTCCAGCATTGTAAACACACTAATTTATAAAGTTCCAAATAATTTTTTGTTGGGGGGGATTCTTTATTGAGTGAAAAAGGGGGGTGTCTATGTGTGTTCTTCTTGCATTTTTTCTCTCACATTGCTACAACAATCTAAAATGGATAAATCGGTTCCTCTACTCACACCATACAATTACTTTGAGTGGAAAAATGAAATGGAAATTTACTTAAGGAAGTTAAAATTGTATAGAATAACAATGGGTATTGATAAGGAACCTACAGAAGATGAAGATAAGCCTAAATGGTTCAATAAGTGTGATGAAGCTTTTGGCACCTTATGCATGGCTGTATCTCTTGATCTACGCTTTCATATTATGTCTGCAAAATCACCAAATGAAGTGTGGAATACTTTGAATACTCTCTTTGGTAAACAGGATGATTTGAGAGCACATTCATTGGAGAACGAGCTCATAGGATTGAGCCCATGCAATTTTGATACCATTCAGGATTTCTTTACTAAATTGAATGCCATAAGATTGCAGTTAGAGCAGTGTGGAGTTAAAAAGATGACTCACAATTGATTTTGAGTATTCTTTCAAAACTTGGTCCTGATTATGCAGTGTTTGTTTCTACATTTCATGCAATGAAAAGAGCCTTAGGAAAAGGATTTACTATGCCTTCTCTAAGTGAGTTTGCAACTGATCTCACAAAGGAGCAAGATAAATTGATTCAAATGGGCATTAGTAAATCTTCCAAATCTCAAGCCTTGACTGCAAAACAAGGCACTAATAAGCAAAACAAGAAACAACAGAACCAAGGTGATAGAAAGAAAGATTCAGATAAATATTCATCTACTTCTAAAGTAGACTCTAAATTCTCTTCAAAAGAGGATTCATCTAAGAAGGAGAAGCTCACTTGTGCATATTGCAAGAAATCTAGGCATGATGAACATCAATGTTACTTAAAACAAATTGATGAGTTGAAGAATCTTTTAGCAAAGAACAACACTATTTTGCCTTCTCGAATGGTTGATTCAGCTTCTTCTTCTAATTCCAAAAATTCAGAATTTGATAAGGAAAAGGGCCATACTATAGGCGCAAGTAAATCAAAAGGTAAAGCTCTTTGTGCTTCTACAGGTCTTGGATCAAGGAGATGGCTCCTAGATTCTGGAGCGTCTCATCATATGGCTTCTACACAGTCTATGTTCTCTTCTTTTGAGCCTTGTGCTATGCCACCTATTATGATGGGAAATAATACATACATGGATGTAATTGGGAAAGGATCTGTTGATATTGGAGATGGTACTTTCAATGATGTTTTGTGTGTACCTCATCTTTCAAACAATCTTCTTTCCATCTATCAAATCACTCATGGTGGAACAGGGAAGACTCTTGAATTCACACCCGATTTAGTTATCATCAGAGACTTGGAGAGCAGAGAGATAATTGCTACTGGGGTGGTTGATCATGCATCTCGATTGTATACCTTTTTAGACTTTGCACCTGATGATGGTTCTAATCCTTTGGTTGTTGATCACACTCCTAGTGTGAGCTTTGATTTTGAGGAGAACTTTGGCTACTTGAACTTGGGTATTCTCACATGTGATCCAGTTCTTGAGCCTTGTATTCCTTCTCCTCCATTTACTATTGCATCTGAAGATACTTGCATTGCTACATTCATGGCTTCTTGTGATTTAGTGCAGCAAGATACACATTGTCTTCCAGACATAGCTACTTCAGATGACTACTTGACAAACATTGCAGGTTTGTTCATAGAGTCTCATATTTCAGACTTGGGAGACATTATTCATGACATCCATCTTCTCTTTGATGAAGTTGATTCTTCTTTAGTTGTTATGGAGGAACCTTTGGATCCTTTTGTTCATTCTCCACATGATCATTCATCACATTTTGACATGAGTGAGGATACTTTTGAGCAACATTTGGAGGAGGCACCTTTGTCTTCAAAGGAGATATCTTTGTCTTCAAATTTTGTTCTACATCCATCTCCACTAGGTTCTAGATTTTCATCTTCTACAGTGTGTCCTAGAACACTTGATTTGATGGTGACATCTTTCGACATCAACATGGAGACACCTGAGTAGAGTTCAGAGACTTCATACATTTTCATCATTCTTCCTTCATATTCCTTTCAGGAATGGGAAGACATTCTTCATACACCTTTGGTTTTGTTTCTTCCTAAGGGGAGGAACATTGTTCGACGATCGTGGACCATGTTCTACATTCAGCTTCGAGCTTCAACCATTGGCATAGTTGACTACTTTGGGGAAGGCTACATGGTCTTTCCTATCCTTTCTATTTTGGAGGGGACTTCTTCCTTGCATGGGATTCTTCTTGTGTTGGGAAACTTGTTTTCTTTTCTCTCTTTTGGGGAGGAGTTTTGTCCCACTGGGTTTTCTCCTTTACTCCATTTGTGAGAGAGTATTTTGTACATGGGTACCTAACATGGCCTAGTAGCCGGGACCCATATTTGCATCTTTGCATTCTTTCATCCTTTCACCCACCTAAGCTATGCTTAAGGGGGGGTGTTAGTGTAGGTTTTTTAATATTATTTTTCCTACACATTATTAAGCATACCTTAGGTTATAGGAGATGTGGTTCATGTGAGGACACGTGGCATAATCCATCGATTACATGTGTTGCTCCCACTCACACTTGGGTGGTTGAGTTTCACACCCTCTTTTGGCCTTATATGCCACCTCACAAAACCACTCATCTGTCTCTTTTTGAGTAGGTTATGCCACCTATTTGGCATTTTCCAAGTAGGCATAACTCCCACCTAATTTGGTTATTTGGGAGTTATTACCCCTCTTGGAATTATTTGCCCATATTCTACTATATATTCTGCACTCACCTCTCCCTCCTATCTAGTTCAGGTCTAGCTCCTATCTAGTCTAGATGAGTTCATATTAACTCAATCAATTCAAGGGAGAGTTGAGGCATATTGTATCATTTAGTGTGTGATATAACATCATTTTGTTATTGCACTATATTCCTGCATTCTATCTCTTGTTGCTCTCGTGTGGAAGGTTTATCTTGGTTTTGTAGGTGATCCTGGGTGCTCGAGTTCATCAATAACTCTTACATTGTCTTCGCACCCAGTGTTTATGTCCGCACATGGAGTTTTAACAAGGACATTGTGCATATATAGTCCCTAATTTTTATTTATTGTGAATAGATTAAAGTACAAGTGTCATTAATGGCTTATGGTGTGAAGTTTTGAGTCTATTGAGCAAAGGATTATTTGTGTTGTTTATTCATTTTCTCAAATTGTTTGATGGGGGTGTTGAGAGACTTTATATCTATCGTATTGGAAGCAAAAAAGGAGGCGTTTGTAAGTTCCTATATCTTTTACACTGTCATTTTTGCATCAAGTTTATTCACTTGCTCAGATTGTTTGATAAGGGTGAAATCTGTGTCTATTGATAGGGTTTATGGCTATTGCATTGGAAGTGAAAAAAGAGGCGGTTGTAAGTTCCTATATCTTTTACAGCATCATTTTATAGTTTTTTAATTCTCTACATTTTATGGGTCAATTTGCTATGAGAAACATTTCATCAATACATAATGTTTTTTTGTAATCATCTTGAGATTTAAAAAAAATTATAAGTATTTTCTCATTGGCTATTGGTACTTTCCTCGTAGTTTTGTATTTTCTAATTGCAAATTATTTTTGGCACAAGAAAGGGAATAATCTAATCAATTTCTAATGTTTTGTTGCTATTGGACATATTTCATGACTTTGTAATGTTCTTTAATATAGTTGTGTCTTTGTACCCAGTGTTTTTGTCCACACGTGGTGTTTTAACAAGGACATTGTACATATATAATCCCTAATTTTCATTTATTGTGAATAGACTGAAGTGCAAGTGTCATTAATGGCTTATGGTGTGAAGTTTTGAGTTTGTTGAGCAACGGATTATTTGTGTTGTTTATTTATTTTCTCATATTGTTTGATGGGGTGTTGAGAGAGTTTATATCTATCATATTGGAAGCAAAAAAGGAGGTGTTTACAAGTTCCTATATCTTTTACACTATCATTTTTGTGTTGTTTATTTTCTTGCTCAGATTGTTTGATGAGGGTGAAATCTGTGTCTGTTGACAGGATTTATGTCTATCATGTTGGAAGTGAAAAATGAGGTAGTTGTAAGTTCCTATATCTTTTACACTATCATTTTTGTGTTGTTTATTCACTTGTTTAGACTGTTTGATGAGGGTGAAATCTGTGTCTGTTGACATGGTTTATGTCTATCATGTTGGAAGAGAAAAATGAGGTGGTTGTAAGTTCCTATATCTTTTACAATGTCGTTTTATAGTGTTTTACATCTCTGCATTTTATGGGTCAATTTGATATGAGAACATTTCATCAATTTGCAATGTTTTCTTGTAATCATCTTGAGATTTAAAAAATAATAATAAATTCCTAATGTTCTGTTGCTATTGGAAATATTTCATGGCTTTGTAATGTTCTTTGATATAGTCGTGTCTTCACACCTCATGTTTCTGTCCACATGTGTCATTTTAATGAGGACATTGTGCATATATAGTCCCTAATTTTCATTTATTGTGAATAGACTGAAGTGCGGGTATCATTAATGGCTTATGGTGTGAAGTTTTGAGTCTATTGAGCAAAGGATTATTTTTGTTTATTCATTTGCTCAGATTGTTTGATGGGGGTGAAATATGTGTCTATTGAGAGATTTTATATATATCTTATTGGAAGCAAAAATGGAGGTGTTTGTAAGTTCCTATAACTTTTACACTGTCATTTTTGTGTTTTTTATTCACTTGCTCAGTTGTTTCTTGGGGGTGAAATTTTTGTCTGTTGACAAGGTTTATGTCTATCATGTTGGAAGCAAAAAATGAGTCGGTTGTAAGTTCCTATATCTTTTATAGTGTCATTTTACAGTTTTTTAGATCTCTGCATTTTATGGGTCAATTTGCTATGAGAAACATTTCATCAATTCACAATGTTTTCTTATAATCATCTTGAGATTAAAAAAAATTTAATCAATTCCTAAATTTTTTTTGCTATTGGAAAGATTTCATGGCTTTGTAATGTTCTTTGATATAGTCGTGTCTTCGCACCCAGTGTTTCTGTCCACATGTGGCATTTTAACGAGGACATTGTGCATATATAGTCCCTAATTCTAATTTATTGTGAATAGACTGAAGTGAAAGTGTCATTAATGGCTTATGGTGTGAAGTTTTTAGTTTGTTGAGCAAAGGATTATTTGTGTTGTTTATTCATTTGCTTAGATTGTTTGATGGGGTAAAATTTGTGTCTATTGAGAGAGTCTATATATCATATTGGAAGCAAAAAAGGAGGCGTTTGTAAGTTCCTATATCTTTCACTATCATTTTTGTGTTGTTTATTCAATTACTCATATTGTTTCTTGAGGGTGAAATCTCTGTCTATTGACAGGGTTTATGTCTATTGTGTTGGAAGCAAAAAATGAGCCAGTTGTAAGTTCCTATATCTTTTACAATGTCGTTTTATAGTTTTTTACATCTCTGCATTTTATGGGTTAATGTCTATTGTTTGTTGTTCTTTGCATTTTATTGGTTAATGTCTACTCTTCCCTATCTTTGAGTGCTTTTATGGGCCAGTCTCTGTTGTTGAGTTAAAGAAAACACCGTAATTCTTTAATGTTGACTTCTTTGTTGTCCACGATTAAGAATGGAACTAATCTTTTCTCTTCACACATGCATGCCAAGTGCACTTCAATCTATTAAATGAAAGGTCTAGATAAGTGCAAAATTTCTTGATATAAAATCATTTCATCAATTGGTAATGTTTTGTTGCTATTGGAAATATTTCATGGCTTTGTAATGTTCTTTGATATAGTTATGTCTTGGCACCAGGTGTTCATGTCAATGCGTGTCATTTTAACAAGGACATTTAGCATTTGTTAGTCCCTAATTTTCATTTATTGTCAATGGACTAAAGTGCAGTCATCATTAATGGATTATGGTGTCAAGTTTTAAGACTGTCGAGCAAAGGATTATTTGTGTTGTTTATACATTTGTACAGATTATTTGATGATGGTGAAATCTGTCAAAAAAGGAGGCATTTATAATTTCCTATATCTTTTACACTATATTTTCTGCATTGTTTATTCATTTGCTCAAATTGTTTGATGAAGGTGAAATTTGTGTCTACTAAGAGGGTATGTATCTATCGTGTGCTTTTATGGGTTGATGTATGTTGTTTAGTTAAAGACCTAAACCCATAATTCATAAATGTTGAGTTCTCTATTGACCACCATTAAGCATGCAACTAATCTTTTGTCTGCCATGCATGCATGCTAGCCACACTTCAATCTATTCAATAAAAATTAGCTTTAGATAAGTGCAAAATATGTTAGTGTAAAATCTATAATATTTCATCAATACACAATGTTTTTTTGTTGGGGACATCTAGTTCTTCAATGAGATTAGTTTCATAATTTTCTATATTTTCTCTTCATTTCACTGATTAACTTTAAAATTAAACAACTTTAATTTAGGATCTTCTTCTACAGGTATTGATCGCTCAGATGTAGGCATAGAGCAAGTTCCCGGCCTTGCTGGCCTCTCAAATGCACTTGAAATGACATTGGTAAGATTTTTTTCATCTTGCCTCCCTTTCATATTAAAGGATTTCATTTTCTAATATTTTCATGATTTTTCCTTTTAACTATTTCTTCCCTCAACTAATTCCTACTTTCAATTTCTCAATGCAACTATCTAAACCAATGAAATTTGAAAAGGCAACTCAATTAGCACTCGTTGATTCTATAGTACCACCTTCCAAAATCATGAATATAGTTTCCAGTGGGTATTTCACAATGAAATTATTATTTCCACATCCATGAGTTTGTGTAACAACCCCCATGTTTGCATTTTGTTGTGCTCTTCCTTGATGGATTCTGATAACAGTATATTTTTTATTTACTCTATTCATCCCTTCATTATTTTGTATTGACACCTGAGAAGTGTAATTCCATGACTATTATGTTGGATTACATGTTTACATGCTTATATGTTTATATGTTATTATGTTGTTGACATGATTATTGTTTATTCTGGATTTCATGTTTACATGGTTATATATTATGTTGGATTACATGCTTATATTTTTATGTATATATCATTGTCTTTGCTTATGTATGATTATGGACAGGAAAAGGATGGTGTCATAACACTCGTATCCGAGAGGCTTATGATATCATGACTCTTTTTCTTGATGGTTAATGTTGCTTTAGATATATGATATATGATTTATGCACATGTACTTTAATGTTTGATTGAAGTGATGCAGGTACTGAGTATCGACTCCACCTAAATTCATAACCCTGAGCATACTCTCATTCCCCGATGGTGGTTATTGGAGGTAGTCACAAGCCAAATGTCCCCTACCCTAACCCACTATACCCTGTTAGGGCATTGTTTCCATATTGTTTTCTTCCATCCGATTACCTAAAGGTAACGTCCAGAGCACCCTTCTATCATAAATGACTTTCCTGCTTGTCTCATTGAGGTATTTGGTTTTGGTTTTCATTAATCTTTTATGTGATTATATATATTTAATTTGGATTGTCGATGTTTTGGTGTGGTTCCATTGGCATCTTCACATGTTTTAAATATGGTATTTTATGGTGGTTAATTATTTGGGGATTTGAATTGTTATTTTCTTGATATTTTAAATATTTTATTTAAATATTTACTAATCCTTTTGGGGAAGCCATGTGTATTTTAATATTGCTTATTTTGTGACTTTAATTAATTGTTCCTTTTGGGGGGAGCTTTAATAGCTAATTTTATCAAATGCTTTATTTCATTGTTTGGGAAAATATAAAAATGAAAGGGAACTTTGTTTAAGAGGGGATTATTTTGGGAGAAAAGGATTTTTTTTTGTTTTGCATGGAGGAAGAAACCCCATGATTTGGGCAATTGAGTTGGGAGATTGTGAAAGTTTTTCTGAGAAGAATTTGTGGGTAGTAAATTGTTGAAATCAGTGCGCCAGTTCTTGCTTGATGTCTAATTTTGGAGCTTGGACATGTATTCTTCATTGAGCAATTCTCCATTTCTGTTTTAAGGCAAATTGAGGTAAGTTTCTATTAATCTTCATTGTGCTATGGCTGGTATTTTTGCTTTTTGTACTGGGTTATTTCTGTCTCATGAAAATTGGAGGAACTCCTTTATTTCTTATTTTTTGTATTGTTTGGAGTTGAATGATGGTTGTTTTAAATGATTATTTCTGCTCTATAGTATTTTGTATGGCTGATTTTTGTAAATCTCCAGTAAACATGAAATGGGTTGATGGGAAAAATATGATTTATGGGCTCTTTCTTATTTTTCTCATTTGCCCAATTTGTAAAGAAAAAATGTGTTTTTTATTGTTTCTCATTACCCTCTTGTTAAAAACAAAAATTAAGGGTGGATTTAATGTAGAAATTCCAAGATCTCAATTGGGTCTTTGGAAGATTTGAGATCTGGGCACTTTTTTTTTTATGAATTTTCTTGCCTAGTTTGGGAAAAAGATGTTTTTCAGAACAACACTTCATTTTTTTTTCCTAAAATCAAAAATTGAAGGTGGATTCCAGCTTGAAACACCAAAATCTAAATTGGGTCAGACTTAGAATTTTAATCCGAGCACTTTGAATTTTTATGCCTTCATTTCATGTTGAATTACAACTGTTAAATGTGTCTTTTTATAACATTATTAGCTTGGCTGTTTTAAATAATTTCTATGAAATTTTTTTATGATTTTTCCTTTTGTTTCATGTTTTTTTGGATTCCTCATTTGGTTAAACGAGATGATCTTAGGTCTAGGTAATAGAGTGGTCATATGGAGTGGCTCTCTATGGGCCCGGGGCCTGCAAGTGGCTGCCAGGGGAACTAGTAGTAGAGTTAGAGTAAACAAGTGATAACTAAATAAAATTAATGGGGTAAAATACTAATAAGATAATGATTCCTCGTGCATGGCCTTGAGCGCCTGTAAAGGCTAAGGATGCACTCAAGAAGGCCCATCTGTCTGCAGGGCATTGAGTTATCCGTCTGCAGGGCATGGATTCAGGCATGATTAAGTCTCCTCATCCCTATGAGAGGTGTACTTGATTCCATGTGGTTCCATCCTTTTGAGCACACATGATGACACTCCATCTGATATGCACTCTATTATCTAGCCCTTGGTAGTCGTCGGCAGTACCCTTCATGATATTGGATGAGCATGTCTTGTTGTGACATTGATTGTATGCATTGTCTTCCATGTTTGATCCATGATTGATGTGAGTGTTGGCCTTACCTTTCCTTTGTCTTGCTACTTCTGTTTGGGCCTTGTGACTATCTCTGAGCACGATGGGGTGGCCTCTTTTGAGCCCACATGGTAGGGAGGAGTTTCCACCACCATTGGGGACCGGTGTACAGGTTATTGGAGCACCAGTTGGAGTCATCCCCTCTTCTGTATTTATCTTATCAGATGATGTATTTTATTCATGGCAATGCTATTGTATTCATACTTATTCCTTTATGCACATTGTACTCTCTTGAGAGAGAGAAAGTAATCATAAATTTAATGAGAAGATATGTGATGATTATATTTGGCTTACGAGTTCCGATGTTGGTATCAGACTTGAGTGTCCTATGGTAATTATTTTATGGATTTCTTTCTTATTTTCATGCAAAATTAGAGCTATGACTGTATATTCTTCCTTCATGTATCAATTTGTTAAGTTTCTGGCACAACACAGCTTGTTAATAATCTGTGGTGTTGCTGCTAAAGTTCTGGTGCAACACAGCTTGTTGTTTTGTGTTGTTCAATAGGAAGTTCTGGAGCAGGAAGTTCCAGAGCAAAAGTTCTAGAGTAGGAAGTTCCTGAGAAAAATTTCTAGAGCAGAGGGTTCTGGAGTAGGAAATTCCGGAGCAGTAAGTTCCAGAGCATAATTCTTGGAGCTATCTTATTTGCTTGTGTGGATTCTCTCTGGAGGGTGGATTAATCCTCTCCTTTAGGTTTGGTTTGGCCATGATTGGCCTTGTATGTGGTTGATATATTGTTTTGGAAACTATTTTTTTGTAAGTTATCCTTTATGTTATAAAAAAAATTTATCTTGTCCTCGTTTGGGTCTTACCCTTTCAGGGTTGCATAGTGGGATGTTACATCTAGTATCAGAGCCCATGTTCACACACTGGGAGCTCTGGCATACTTGAGCCTTCTATGTTATATTGTGTGTGGCGTGAGCTTGTTATATTGTTTTATAGTCTTGTTGTTATGCTTTCATGTCGTAGTTTGGCGAATAGGTCATCCTTACGATGATCTATTTTGATGTGTTCCTTGTTTCTTTAGGATGCCTCCTAGGGGTAGAGCCAAAGGTGGAGTTAGAGGTAGAGCCTCTATTCTTCGTTGTAGCACTCGGCTTAATGTCGATTAGGGTAATCAGGGTGAGCATCAGGGGGAACAGCATGCTGAGAACCAAGCCGAAGGGCTCAGGGGTGCTTAGGCTTTAGCTCTTTTGCAGCAGATTGTGGATCATTTAGGACCTCGTCAGGAGGTATCTTGTGAGGAGGAGTCGCACCCTTCTTGTCAGGATGGTCAGGATGCCAGAGCTGAGCAGGAGTGTTCTCATAGTCTGGGTCATTCAAGAGAAGATGTTGTGAGGGATAGGGTGGATGGAGACAGTGTTGTTGCTGGTCACATGAGGGATCTCCTTAGAGCCCATCCCCCTACTTTTGATGGTTCTGGTATAGGTATCGAGGCATAGACTTGGTTGATTGATCTTGATTGATGTTTTTCTATGCATCCTTATAGTAGCAATACTAGAGCTCAGTGTGTTATTATGCATCTCAGAGGCTTTGCGTCTACATGGTGGAGAGTAGAGTAGAGGAGCAAAAGCTTCACCTAGACATTGCTTATGTTTCTTGGGGACTATTCTTAGAGAGGTTTCATGCACAATTTCTATCTGACTACTACCGGTAGAGGTGTGCTGGTGAGTTCCATGAGCTTTGTCAGTTGAATATGATAGTAGATTAGTACGAGCACCACTTCTTTGAGCTTAAATAGTATGCTAGCATTTTTTATGATGATTCAATGTTAGTGTAGCATTTCATCAGGGGCTTGAATGCCCGTATTAGTGGTGGTGTTCAAGTGTTTGAACTAAAGACCTTAGAGATCGTCGTGGAGAAGGCAAGGTTGATAGAGGAGAATCTGGTTAGAGGCTTTGGTGGTCAGGCAGGTGTTCAAATTGGCAGTGCCCCTCCTTCGGGATCAGTTGCTCTAGGTACACAGTCTCAGGGGGCTGGACCGTCTAGATCTCAGTCTGCACCTTCTAGATCTGGTCAGTGACATAAGCATAGGTCTTCTCAGTCTCAACAGAGTGGACAGAGTCCTGGTATGCCGTTTTCTAGGGATTATCTGTGTCATCATTCTCAGAGTAGGCAGCAGAGTGGTCTGGCACAAAGTTCTCAGAGTGCACAACAAAGTTCTAGGGGTGAAGGAACCCAGCAGTCACGTGCACCATTTTCGGGCCGAGGTGGCTATTTTTCTTGTGGGTAGCATTGTCATATAGTTGTTCAGTATACTCAGAGATCAGTAGTTGGAGGTAGTCAGAGACAGGCCACTTCAGAGCCTACAATAGGTGATGCTAGAAGATCTCATAGAGTTTTTATGGTGGTGGATAACCATCAAGTTGAGCATCAGGGCACCGTGGTCGATTATTCAGGTGTGTTATGTGGGATTACCATATCTATTTTGTTTGATTCAGGAGCTTCAAATTCTTTTATTTCTCCTTCTCTCGTAGAGCGTTGTGGACTCGTGGTGGCAAGGAAGGATGTTGGTTGGCATGTTGAGTTAGCCATTGGAGCCAAGGTGGTTGTAGACTCCCTAGTTCATGGTTGTGTGTTGGATTTGGGCACCTTCACTACCACAGTGGATCTTCGTGTGTTGCCTTTGGGATCTTATGGAATTGTTTTAGGCATGGATTGGTTGGAGACACACCAAGCCAATATAGATTGCTGACGTAAGTCAATTCAGTGTGTAGAAAATGTTGGAAAGTGTGTGGAGTTAGTCGGGGTCCAGAGACCCATTTCTCTTCATTTGATTTCAGCCATGTAGCTGAAGCGTGCCATGCGGAAAGGTTGCAAGATGTTCACTATTTCGGTTAGTGATCTTGCTAAGGGTGGTATTTAGGAGGTATCTCTTGATGACCACCCTCTTCTTCAGGAGTTTGCAGATGTCTTTCTGAGTGCTATTCTAGGTATGACGCCTAAGCACGACATAGACTTCCGTATTGATCTCATCTTTGGAGTGGAGCCTATCTCTCAGGCACCGTATCGTATGACTACTCAGGAGTTGAGTGAGTTGTGGTTGTAGTTAGAAGAGTTACTGGAGAAGAGTTTCATTCATCCTAGTGTATTCCCTTGGGGAGCACCTGTCATCTTCATGAAGAAGGACAGATCTCTTCGCTTGTGCATTGATTATCGCTAGTTGAACAAAGTGACGATGAAGAATCGTTACCCGTTGCCTTGGATAGATGATTTGTTTGATTAGATGAGGGGATCCAAGGTGTTCTCCAAGATAGATTTGAAGTCAGGATACCATCAGCTTCACATCCATGAGGCAGACATTCATTGGACAACATTTCGTACACGCTATGGGCATTATGAGTTCACGGTTGTCCCTTTCGGATTGACCAATGCTCCATCAGTTTTCATGAGTTTGATGAATGGGGTGTTTCGCACATATCTTGATCAAATTTTTTCTCATGTTCCTAGATGATATTTTGATTTATTTGAGGACTATGGAGGAGCATGAAAGCCATTTACGACAAGTGTTGCAGTGCTTGCGAGATAATCAGTTGTTCGGCAATTTGGCCAAGTGTGAGTTCTTCCAGAGTGAGGTGAGATATTTGTGCCATATCATCTCAGGAGAGGGTATCGTAGTGGATCCTTCTAAGATTTAGGCCATTGTGGATTGGCCAACATCGACGAATGTGGCTAAGGTTCGTAGTTTCATGGGATTGGCGGTTACTATCGCCAATTTGTGAGAGATTTCTCTCGAGTAGCCCATCCCATCACCTCTCTTCAGCAGAAAGGAAAGAAGTTTGTGTGGTCAGATCAATGTGAGTCAACCTTTTAGGCTCTTAAGGAGTAGTGGACTAGTGCACCTATCCTTGTAGTGCTAGATCCTACATGTGATTTCGTAGTGTGTACCGATGCTTCGTTGGAGGGTGTGGGGGCAGTTCTTATGCAGGAGGGACGAGTAATTGCATATGAGTCCCATAAGCTCAAGGATCATGAGTTGAACTACCCATCCCATGATTTGGAGTTAGCGGTTGTCGTCCATACACTTGTGTGTTGGAGACATTTCCTCTTGGTACATCGGTTTGAGTTGTATAGTGATCATCACAGTTTGCAGTATATCTTCACTTAGCCGAATCTGAATGCTCGACAGCGTCATTGGATGGAGTTCCTCTGTGAGTATGACTTTGAGGTTTGCTATATCCAGGGCAAGGAAAATGTTGTTGCAGATGCCTTGAGCAGGAGGAGACATGAGATCTTAGTTTTGTCCCTTGTAGTGGATTTGCAGAGCCGTATTTTGGAGTCACTTCCTAGTGATACTTAGTATCAAGAGGTGAAAGCAGAAATTGAGTCTGGGAGAGTCTTTGAGGGCAGGTTTGCATGTTTCTCTCTCAATCCTCATGGACTCTTGCAGCATCTTGGTCGCATATATGTTTCGGATTCTAGTGATCTTCATTCCTTGGTTTTGTTAGAGGCCCATCATGCACCCTATTCAGCTCAATCGGGTGTCACGAAGATGCATGCCAATCTTTGATAGTTGTATCACTGGGCAAGGTTGCAGTGTGATATTGTTGATTTTGTGGCTCTATGTCTCGAGTGCCAGTGGGTGAAGGCAGAACATTAGCACCCGACAGGACTGTTGTAGCCTCACTCCATCCCTGGATGGAAGTGGGATATGATATCCATTGATTTTATAGTGGGGCTACCTATGTCTTCACATCATCATGATGCTATTATGGTTACAGTGGACAAGTTTTCCAAGGTGGCACACTTCTCACCCATAAGGTCTTCATACACTGCAACGTCTGTAGCTCGAGTGTTAAGGGAGGATATTGTGTGTTTGCATGGTATTCCTCATAGGATCATTTCCAATCGTGATCCAATGTTCACTTCAACTTTGTGGACTTCTCTTCAGCATGCTTTGGGAGCTCAACTTAATTTTAGCTCTGCATACCATCCTGAGACTGACGGACAGACAGAGTGAGTTAATCAGGTTTTAGAGGATATGCTTCGGATGTACGCTATGGATCAATAGTCTCGTTGGGAGGACTATTTGTACCTAGTTGAGTTCGCTTATAATAATGGGTACCATAGTTCTCTTGGTATGTCCCCCTTCTAGGCCTTGTATGGTAGGTCGTGCCGTACACCGTTGAGTTGGGATCGCTTAGAGGACCGAGTTATTTTGGGTCTGGAGATGCTTCAAGATATGGAGCAGTAGATAGTGAGGATTAGAGAGCAGTTAGCTACAACTCAGGATCGGCAAAGGAAGTATGTTGATGCCCATAGGTTGGACCGCTACTTCTCGGTGGGTGACTATTTGTTTCTGAGAGTTCGTCTACGGAAGAGGCCCATCCGTTATGGGAAAGGCTCAAAGTTGGCACCTCATTTTGTTGGACCTTTTGAAATCCTTGAGAGGATTGGTCCAATTGCCTATCGCCTTGCGCTGCCACCGAGTCTATCGTGCATCCATGATGTTTTCCATGTTTCTATTTTTAGACAGTATATTCCTGATGTGACCCATGTTCTTGATTGGACTACTTTGCAGGTCGAGGCAGATGGGAAACTTTCCTTGGAGCCCATATGAATCCTGCAACATCGGAGGTTGATCCTCAGGGGTCGGGACATAGAGCAAGTAAGGGTCCAGTAGGATCCTAATGGTGAGTCCTCAACATCTTGGGAAGATGCGGCAAGGATGAGAGACCTTTATCCATATCTTTTTGTAGACTTCTAGGAGTAAGCTTGGCCCTAGGGGGGAAGGATGTAACAACCCCCATGTTCATATTTTGTTGTGGTATTCCTTGATGGATTCCAATAACTGTATATTTTTTATTTACTCTATTCGTCCCTTCATTATTTTGTATTGACGCCTGGGAGGTGTAATTATGTGACTATTATGTTGGATTACATGTTTACATGCTTATATGTTTATATGCTATTATGTTGTTGACATGATTATTGTTTATGCTGGATTTCATGTTTACATGGTTATATATTATGTTGGATTACATGCTTATATTTTTATGTATATATCATTGTCTTTGCTTATGTATGATTATGGACAGGAAAATGATGATTTGATAACACTTGTATCCAAGAGGCTTATGATATCATGACTTTTTTTCTTGATGGTTAATGTTACTTTAGATATATGATATATGATTCATGCACATGTACTTTAATGTTTGATTGGAGTGATGCAGGTACTAGGTATCGACTCCGCCTAAATTCATAGGCCTAAGCATACTCTCATTCCCCGATGGTGGTTATTGGAAGTAGTTATAGGCCAAATTTCCCCTACCCTAACCCACTATACCTTGTTAGGGCAGTGTTTTTGTGTTGTTGTCTTCCATCTGGTTACCTAACAGGAGCGTCTGGAGCACCCTTCTGTCATAAGTGACTTTCCTGCTTGTCTCATTGAGGTATTTGGTTTTGGTTTCATTAATCTTTTATGTGATTATATATATTTAATTTGGATTGCCGGTGTTTTGATGTGGTTCCATTGGCATCTTCACATGTTTTAAATATGGTATTTTATGGTGGTTAATTATTTGGGGATTTGAATTGTTATTTTCTTGAGATTTTAAATATTTTATTTAAATATTTACTAATCCTTTTGGGGAAGCCATGTGTATTTTAATATTGCTTATTTTGTGACTTTAATTAATTGTTCCTTTTGGGGGGAGCTTTAATAGCTAATTTTATCAAATGCTTTATTTCATTGTTTGGGAAAATATAAAAAGGAAAGGGAGATTTGTTTAATAGGGGATTATTTTGGGAGAAAAGGAAAATTTGTTGTTTTGCATGGAGGAAGAAACCCCATGATTTGGGCGATTGAGTTGGGAGATTGTGAAAGTTTTTCTGAGAAGAATTCATGGGTAGTAAATTGTTGAAATCAGTGCGCTAGTTCTTGCTTGCTGTCTAATTTTGGAGCTTGGTCGTGTATTCTTCATTGAGCAATTCTCCATTTCTATTTTTAGGCAAATTGAGGTAAGTTTCTGTTAATTTTCATTGTGGTATGGCTGGTATTTTTGCTTTATGTTTTGGGTTATTTCTGTCTCATGAAAATTGGAGGAACTCCTCTATTTCTTTTTTTTTTGTATTGTTTGGAGTTGAATGATGGTTGTTTTAAATGGTTATTTCTGCTCTATAGTATTTTGTATGGCTAATTTTTGTAAATCTCCAGTAAACATGAAATGGGTTGATGGGAAAAATCTGATTTATGGGCTCTTTTTTATTTTTCTCTTTTGCCCAATTTGTAAAGAATAAACATGTTTTTTTAATGCTGCTCATTACCTTCTTGTTAAAAATGAAAATTAAGGGTGGATTTCAAGTAGAAATGCCAAGATCTCAACTAAGTCTTTGGCAGATTTGAGATCTGGGCACTTTTATTTTTTTTGTTGAATTTTCTTGCCTAGTTTGGGAAAAAGACATTTTTCAAAACAACACTTCATTTTTTGTCCTAAACTCAAAAATTGAAGGTGGATTCCAACTTGAAACACCAAAATCTAAATTGGGTCGGGCTTAGAATTTTAATCCGAGCATTTTGAATTTTTATGCCTTCATTTCATGTTGAATTACAATTGTTAAATGTCTTTTTACAACATTATTAGCTTGGTTGTTTTAAATACTTTCTATGACAAAAAATTGTGATTTTTACTTTTGTTTCATGTTTGTTTGGATTCCTTGTTTGGTTAAACAAGATGATCTTAGGTCTAGGTAATAGAGTGGTCATATGGAGTGGCTCTCTATGGGCTTGGGGCCTGCAAGTGGCTCCCAGGGGAACTAGTAGTAGAGTTAGAGTAAACAAGTGATAACTAAATAAAATTAATGGGGTAAAACACTAATAAGATAATGAGTCCTCGTGCATGGCCTTAAGCGCTTGTAAAGGCTAAGGATGCACTCGAGAAGGCTCGTCCGTCTTCGGGGCATTGAGTTATCCATCTGCGGGGTGTGGATTCGGGCATGATTGAGTCTCCTTGTCCCTATGAGAGGTGTACTTGATTCCATGTGGTGCCATCCCTTCGAGCACACACGATGACACTCCATCTGATATGCACTCTAGTATCTATCCCTTAGTAGTCGTGAGTAGTACCCGTCATGATATTGGATGAGCATGTCTTGTTGTGACATTGATTGTGTGCATTGTCTTCCATGTTTGCTATGTGATTGATGTGAGTGTTGGCCTTACCTTTCATTTGTCTTGCTACTTCTGTTTGGGCCTTGTGACTATCTCTGAGCAGGGTGGGGTGGCCTCTTTTGAACCCACATGGTAGGGAGGTGTTGCCACTACCATTGGGGATCGGTGTATAGGTTATTGGAGCACCAGTTGGAGTCATCCCCTTTTTTGTATTTATCTTATCAGATGATGTATTTTATTCATGAAAATGCTATTGTATTCATACTTATTCTTTTATGCACATTATACTCTCTTGAGAGAGAAAGTAATCATAAATTTAATGAGAAGATATGTGATGATTATGTTTGGCTTATGAGTTCCGATGTTGGTATCGGACTTGCGTGTCCTATGGTAATTATTTTATGGCTTTCTTTCTTATTTTCATGCAAAATTAGAGCTATGACTGTATATTCTTCCTTCATGTATCAAATTGTTAAGTTTCTAGCGCAACATAACTTGCTGTTAATAATTTGTGTTGTTGTTGCTAAAGTTCTGGTGCAACACAGCTTGTTGTTTTGTGTTGTTCAATAGGAAGTTCTGGAGCCAAAGTTTTGAAGCAGGAAGTTCCAGAGCAGAGGGTTCCGGAGTAGGAAGTTTCAAAGCAGTAAGTTCTGAAGCATAATTCCTGGAGCTATCTTATTTGCTCCTGTGTGGATTTTCTCTGGAGGGTGGATTAATCCTCTCCTTTGGGTTTCGTTTGGCTATGCTTGGCCTTGTATGTGGTTGATATATTGTTTTGGAAACTATTTTTTTGTAAGTTATCCTTTATTTTATCAAAAAAAAATTTATCTTGTCCTTGTTTGGCTCTTACCCTTTCGAGGATGTGTAGTGGAATGTTACAGTTTGACTGATTCAATGTACATAAAACTATTTGAAATTTTATAAATTAGATATTTCATAATTCATTATCATTTATGGAATATCATACTTTTGATTTAGATGATTCATTGAAGGATATTTATCCTCATGTTGATAAAAATTATCAAACAAAACTTATCTCATTACATTTATGCTTAAAGATTTTTTAATATGAATATTCATAGGATGTGTGTTTGATTTCACCTTATTACATTATGGCATCCTTTGATGTTTCCATATAGACACTTGAGAAATTTTTATAATTTGATTCTATATCATGCTATGATATATTATTTCGTGGTTACTATTATTTGTATCTTTGCATATGACCTAAATTAATGTACATTGGTGCTTCATTACTTTATTCTTCTAGTGTTAAATACCTTAAGCAATCCTTCAAACAATAGCATTATGTTACACCCATTACTCATTTATGTGATCTTTTAACTTGACCACTCTTCTTGTATGCCGTAATGATCATATTTCTCACTCTTTCTCTCACTATTCATGTGTCTTGTGCATCTTCACATCCTACCTTACATGCTTATTGAATATAGGGTGAATGACACAGAAAATATTAACAATCAAGTTTTCCAATCTAATCAAACATGTAATTAAACCATAAAGATTAATGCCATAGTGGAGAAGTGAACATAACTATTCAAAACATATGAACACCAAATATGTGTGGACAAAAGCTTGCAAGAAAAAACACTGCCAAAAAGATTCAAGCTTGTGTTAATCAAAGTAAAAAAGTGCATCAATATAATATGCTTATCACTTTGACTAATACTAATCTAGCACAATAAGAGTACCCACAAAAGAACCTAACAAACTTCTACCTTATGTATCCATTATCTAGAAACATTACAAATAAGTGGTCCCAACATTATGAGTCAAAAACATAAGGCATAGCAAAAATCCAAAGCCACATGGTCATGATCAACATCCTAGATTAAAAAGTAACTACTCTTACACGTCTTCATATATCATAGATTGTGTCATAACAATCAAAATGAATAGTTTCTCAAATCTATGCACTCCATGACAATGTTTAATTGGAAGGATGTTCTATAACTCCCAATTTTGATATTTTCAATGTAACATCCCTATTCGATACCTTCCCACACAATATTCCAAGTATTTCAAAGAATAAATAATCTCCACATTTCATGATGTTTGAAGATCATAAATTTTTTATCATCTACATGCTTAAATATGAGTAATCAAGACATAAAACTTACAAGGCGAATTGTACACCTAATCCTAACATCCTCCCACTTAACATTCACATTGCAAAGACACAATAAGAAACTAAAAAATGATGAATCATGTGTTGGAAGAGGAAAGACGCATGGCCTAGATCTACACCAACAAAACTTATATGCGATTATTGGCTTAGTGAAAAAATGCACAATATTAACCAAAGTGTCGTCCTTCTATATGGTGACTCTACCACCTCCAACCATCTTATGGACAAAGTGATAATGAACATCTTATTCCTATCACCATGCTACATTAGGTTATGTGCCTTATTGTGCTACTTGGTTTTGCATTCAAATTTTGATTCAAATATTGATGATATTTTGTATTGCCACTAATGTGCCCAACTATCTCTTTTGGGATGTGTACATTGTAACTTGTTTGTTTGACATCTAGCTATGTTTCTTTACTATTTTCAATATATATATATATATAGTGATTATAATACTTGACTCAACATTATAAATTTTATGAGATGATCTATAGTTAGTGACTTTATTTCTAAAATATTTTGATATTGTGTTGATTTATTGGATGGTTGGTATTTTAACTAAGTGTGTGGGCCCAAGTCTTTCCCCTCGGTGGTTTAATTGAAGACTATTTGACTTGGGTTATAATTAAACTCTCATAAAGCATGTCTTTACTTTTCATGTGTTTGGTTACCTCTTTTTGTACTTGGATTTAATTAGTTTTTCAAATACTAATTAGTTTCTCACTCAATTGCAAATATGCATAAGCAAATTTGTTCTCTTGGGCAGGGACTCCAGCTCTTTCAGAGCTCCTGTTATTGAAAGATTTTCAGAGGTACAGATAGTTACTATTCATCTGGATGCAACTGCTTAGGGTTTAGTGTTTGTTTATTATTTTTTGATTAGTCGTTTTCTGTTCTGTTACTTCATACCTTGTACGGTTCAATCTCGGGATCTTTCCTTGCACAAGATGTAACTACTGAATTAAATTTGAAGAAACATTGATATATGTGAAACCCTATAATTCCAAAATCTTTAGCAAAGATTTTGTGACTTGAAATTTAATTTGGGATATGGTTGTTTCTATTTGCAGGAAAATGGACTTTTACATGTTCCAAAAGGTCAGGCACAAAATATGCAAGCACAGATGTTTTCTGATCCAAACATTGCGATGGATATGATGAAAAAAACTTGTCACCGATAATACCTCAGGTAAGTAGATTTACTATGCATTTTTGAGGAACACAATTATGGCAACCTTTGTATTAATCCATTTATATCTGACAAGGTGCATTTGGTTTGCATGCAATTTGATCTAAATTTGATTTATATGGCAACATTCTGTATTAATGCATTTATATCTGACAAGGTGCATTTGGTTTGCATGCAATCTGACCTAAAATTGATTTTGTTTACTTGTGTAGACATTGACCTTTTCTTGGGTCAACTTTTTTTTTGGCTTCGTAGCAGGTTTGACAACTCTCCATTCTCATTTTATTTGTTTTGTCCAACTAGTCCAATTTTCTTCTACTTAAGCTGAGTTGGTTGTCTACATGTTATTTTTATTAGAATATATTTCTTTTTGTATGACCTCAGTAATCACTCAATACATGATATTAACAATAGGAAATATGAAGCAGAGAAGAGTATGATTTTTTATTTTGCTAGAATAACTGTGGGTTCTATTGGGGTCTACTCCCTAATGGGGTCCCATGGGAGGGCTTTATGATCTATTTTTAAGGAGCAGGAGGTCTCATGAAGTTAAAAAAAAAATTGCTACAGGATTATTTGGAATCTTTTCCTGAAGAATAGCAGCTCCTACCTTTTTGGACTGTAGATTTGAGGGGATGAAAATGGGGTGGGGCTGGAGATTTCCCCTACAGTGTAGGAATTTTATTTGCCATTTGTAAATCATCTCAACTTTTAAGCTTCCTTAAATTCCAAAACTTAAATTTTAAGTTGAACGGTACAGTAAGTAAGTTGATGAGACCTCCAGCTTCCTTAAAATTTGGAGCTTAAGATTTTAAGCTGAACTGTGTTACTAAGTTCATGGGATCACCACCTTTAAAAAATTCCTAAAAATTCTCAGCAGCACCCACCAAAACTTTTCAGGAAACCCCCCTCCATGGGACCCCACGAGGAAAAAGAAAAACTATAAAACTAATAACTAGCTACAGAACATATCAAGCTGCCACTGCTTCCAAGTCATTTTCAACGATATAAATACCAGTCTTTGATGAGTCCTTTAACTGCGCTCTACGAAGACCACCACCACCAAGCTCTGGGGTGGTGTGGTCGCTGACTACATAAATATTTTTTTATGCAGGACAACTTGCATATTCGAGCACTATATCCTTACTGGAAACCTCTAGAAATGAGACTCTGTTTGCCTGAATTTGGACACCTTCAAACTCTGCCTCTCCACTTAGCTGCTCTAAACCAGGCTGTAGGCCATCATCCATTGCTCTGTCAGACTGTAAGGAGGACTACTCTCATTTAATTCCTTTTTTTACTGACAAGTGAACTATTAGAACCTTTACCATCAATCATTAATTACTATGATTAGATGGAGATCTGAAATGGGAAGTGGTTGTGGGAGAGTGACATTTTGATCATTTTGGAGAAATATTTCTACTGGCCACTCCCTAGCATCTCTACTCACCCTAGCTGGAAAGGGTAACTTGAGCACTCTAAAGTTTGCTAAAGAATCAGTGAGTTTGCTCAAGTCCTATCAAATAATTAGAGAATTCTATATTTCAAAGCTTTTAGTGATTCTTTTAACTTCATCTAGTATATTTTTGAGATTCCAATATTTAATCGCTCCATCCTTGCATCTATTTATGATGAATTGAGAGTTGCCTTTCACCTAGAGCTTTTGACAGTTGACTAATTTTGGCAATTTGAAATAATCCCAAACAGAAGTCTGATTTCTGCTTCAAATGAATGGAAATTGATGAATATTAGATCGCATGTCAATTCAACCAACAATTTTATTATTGTTTGCACAGTAAATTGGACTAAGGTTTGTATGACTGAGCAAATCTTACAAAATGAAAATACATATATTTTAATCAAAATTCAGATCTGATTTAGTACATAATTAGTTACCATCTGTGATAATACCACTTGAAATTCAACCAGGTTGCTAAGGAAACCCTCCTGTTACTGTTGTAGTATTGATTCCTGGGTAGGATAGACACAGAAAAGACATTGCATACTAGTCGCTAGGGTTAGACGGGTGATGTGGTAGTGGCAGCTCCCAACACCCTGTTTAAACATGAATCTCAGTAGCTGCTACTGACTTCTTGTTAGGGTTTGCTCTGTTTGTGCTAGGTGGCCGCAGATCTGGGCATAAAATAACTTGTTCTTGATCCCACCTGAATGTTATCACACTGTAATCTACCTTTGGCTAAGGTTTGTTGATGATTGAGGTCTGAAATAAGTGATGCCTGGGTTGTATGCAGGAATGACAGCTCCCATAAGGGTTGTTTGTGTGACCTGGTGGCCTGAATATGGGCCAAATCCTTCTAGACTCAGGTGATGGCAATCAGATCTGGGCTAAAGAACTGTTGATCTGCATGCCCAGCAAGCACCCTAATGGCCTAGAAATCCTCCAACTTCTCAATGGTGCCTCAACCTTGCAGTGATTTTCCTGAGCAAAATGAGAAATCTCAGATCAAATGAATAGAAAAACAAAAGGAAATCAGTAGGAAACCAGATCGGGGTTTTTGACTTGACCTAGGAGGGAAGCTAAGGTTGGCATCCCAGCTAGCACCACTTGAGATAAATTTCAAATGTCATACTAATCTCCAGATAATGGTGCTCTGTTTGCAAAAAGCAAATATATAGGTGTTTGAATAAGGGTGCTAGTGCCCAAAAGTTGGCACCATAATTCAAATTCAAATTTTACTTTATTTATATTGGACTAAGCTTGCACAAAGACAGACGCTTGAACAAAAGTGCCTAAAGTGGTGGCCCCAAGTAACTAGCGTACAGAGTGTAAATTCATCTAAACAATAGTACCCACTTTATTGAGCGTCTTACAATGAAATGTAAGCTTCTAACGTACAATGAGGTCCTGCAAGTATCCCTGAAACGAAAAATATGTATAAAGAGGTCCTGCTAGTAATCCTGAAATGAAGTGCAACATCCATGACAGTTATCAAACCCTGTAATCAAAAAATAAAAGGAGTAATATTTTCAAAATACCCTGACCTTCTATCAACAATTAGATACTATATTCTAAAATTAAAATATGTTAGGAATATTTCACACTAAAATTAAAACCTAACAGCATATCATTTTAAACTTGGATTTCTTTGTAATAGAGCTTTTAACTCAATCATCCCAATAAACTTGGATTATGTTTCATTTGTATGCCTCATAATCAAGAAATCAACAAAAACAAATAACTTATGTCAAGCCTGTATCCAGAAACTAGAGCACATGAATTCAAAACCGACTACCACCCCTTTGTTACCATTTTGGATGTCAATACGAGAATTCACATTAAACAAGGACTTGCTCGAACTCAATTATCTTTAGAGAACTTGTGAACGTGCAAGAGGCATTGTGCACTGTGGTAATCAACAACCTTTTGGGTGTATGGATATGGCCCACAAAGTCAAAGCACTAGCCCTGGGCAACAATTAGTGGGCTCAAGTTACTAATGTGTTGAATTTCCTTGAGACTGTCATGAGTATGATCAGATTCACTAATATGGATCAGCTATGTTTGGGCAACAAATATATGACATAATTTCAGCTAAGGAGAGGGACCCTCCTAAAACATTTTTCATGCAAGTGAAAAGAATTCTTACTAAACATTGGAACAAGATGAATCCTCATTGCATCTCCTTGCTTTTTCTTTGACCCTGCCCCATGAGGGTTGTTGATGTGTTTTTTATGCACTTCTCAACACAGGCAGTGCGTAGGTGCACTACCTCTCTTGAAAGACAATCTTCCACAATCAAATTGCAAAACACTATCCCAAGGTCTCTAATGTCAGGTCTTGACAGTGCTTGAAATATCTCAATTGTTTGATGTGATTTGCTGGAATCACAAGGTGGACTTACGGATGAGTTACAAAGCGGGGAAGTTGGATTTGCAAATGCAGTTTCAAAGTGTTGGAAGTGAATGAACAGTGGCTGTCCACTCAAAACAGCACGCTGAAACTCATCAAGTTCATCTGATTTAGCTTCATGGTGATGCTGAAGATCCTACTCTAACCAAGGATTAAAAGAAATAGCAAAAGGAGAAGGGTTAAGAAAGTTGTTCTAATCCTAAGCTATGAATGAATAGTAACAATGGTGGCTACTACAGTAGACAAACTCCCTAAACTGAGTTTTGTTTGGCCAAGAGGAACCTACAGTTACACAAAACTAGTGCAATCTTCTAAGGACTGCAGATTTTCAAATTGCATACACAAATCTTGTACATGCAATCGAACTAAGTTGCAGCAATAAAGAAAGGAGGCTCAGACTAGCTTTGCAAAGTGCTTCATCATCAATGAACCACAAAAAGCATGAGCTAGAAATTCATCAAATACTGAAACAGCAAACACTATCACCACTTCCATTCAAGAAACTAACACCTAAACTAATAGGGAAGTTGAACCATGTATACATAAAGAGAAAACTCAAAAGGAACACCCATAAATCATGCAATGATGCTTTCTATTGTTGCAGAATGTCTTTACATTAGTTCTCCAACCCTTTACAAATAAGGGGCAAGCCCCCTATTTATAGTTTTCCAAAGCCCAAATGAATGGCTAGGATTAAATCATAATGAGTGGCACTGATTTGATTACATTAGGGTTTCACCTACCCCACAATATTCATCAATTAAAAATACATTCCTTGTCCTCTCTGTTTTGTCATCTAGTGCCAGGTGTTGTAGCAGTTTTGTCATTTAACTGATTGCCCTTTTCACTGTAGCTTAAGCTGCTTGAAAGCTGCCTTCTTACTTGATGTTTACAGTGTTCTTCCTTGGATCAAAAGAGCCCGTCGATGATTGGCATCAATAGATTGGTTGCCCCTAACTGGGGTGGACAGCTCCCTTATGCTTTCTTCAAGGCCACCCCCTTGCATCTTTGTCCATGACTTCCTTGGAACAAGCCTTCTTCTTACGCCGACCCTGTTGGTGGGTGCGAGGAGGAGAGGTGAACATGAAACGAATGGTGATAGGAGCTATGCGCATTCCTTGTTCAACTTTCTCAATGGGTCTCCTCAACGGACCCGCGGTGGGCTTCTTGGATCCTGCATACATGAAGTGTCGTAAGTGATTTCATACACAAATCAAGGAAAACATTAGTCAAATCTTGCAAAATATTTGTTAGATCCATCCATGCATCATCAAAAGATCATAATATTCATATTTGGACCTCATTTGGATCATAAACATTAATACGGGCCTAAGGGGACGAGCAGCGAATGAGGGACAGCAAACCGGAAGGGAAGTTCTCGGACCTCACAAAACATAGAAAAACCAAAATTTTTCAATTATAGCGACGGGAAAAGGGGAAGGAAGAGTGTGCAGAAAAACTTCCTTAAGATTGGACTCATTTGAAAAAAACAGAAGTTCAAAACGGCCACAGAGGGACGGAGTCCTGGAAATAGCCACAGAGGGGCCGGGTCCTGGAGGCCCGGTCGCGGGGGCTCCACAAATGTTCTAAAACGGCCACGGAGGGACGAAGTCTCGAAAACGGCCATGGAGGGGCTGGGTTTCGGAGGCCGGGTCGTCAGGGCTCCACGGATGTTCCAAAATGGCCACAGAGGGATAGAGTCCCAAAAATGGCCATGGAGGAGGCGGGTCTAGGAGATCGGGTTGCCGGGGCTCCACGAATGTTCCAAAATGGCCACGGAGGGACGAAGTCTCGAAAACGGCCATGGAGGGGCCGGGTCCTGAAGGCTGGGTTGTCGGGGCTCCACGGATGTTCCAAAACGGCCACAGAGGGACGGAGTCCCGGAAACGGCCATGGAGGGGTTGGGTCCCAGAGGCCGGGTCGCCGGGGCTCCAAGAATGTTCCAAAACAGCCAAAGGGGGACGAAGTTTCGAAACCACCGAAAGTTAACGAAACGTTGATGAAACTTTGGCAGTTCACTTAGGCACCTCAAACACATCCCAAATCCACCAAAAAGTTATCCCCAAAGTCAAAAATGTGGAAACCGGACCAGCGGGGGTCCATAGATGTTTCCAAAACAGCCAAAGAGGGAGGGAGTTCCGCAGGGAAAGTTCCAAAACCACCGAAATTTAACAGAACGTTGACGAAACTTTGGCAGTTCACTTAGGTACCACAAAACATCCCAAATCCACCAAAAAGTTATCCCCAAAGTCAAAAATGTGGAAACCGGACCGGTAGGGGTCCATGGATGTTTCTAAAATAGCCAAAGAGGGAGGGAGTCCCGAAGGGAAAGTTCTGAAACCACCGAACCTTAACGGAAGGTTGAAGAAACCTTGGTAGTTCATTTAGGCACCACGAACACATCCCAAATCCACCAAAAAGTTATCCCCAAAGTAAAAAATGTAGAAACCAGACCGGCGGGGGTCCACGGATGTTTCCAAAACAGCCAAAGAGGAAGGGAGTGCTGGAGGGAAAGTTCTGAAACTACCGAAACTTAACGGAACGTTGACGAAACTTTGGCAGTTCACTTAAGCACCTCAAACACATCCCAAATCCACCAAAAAGTTGGCCCCAAAGTAAAAAATGTGGAAATCGGACTGGCAGAGGTCCACGGATGTTTCCAAAACAGCCAAAGAGGAAAGGAGTTATGGAGGGAAAGTTCCAAAACCACTGAAACTTAACGGAACGTTGACGAAACTTTGGCAGTTCACTTAGGCACCTCAAACACATCCCAAATCCACCAAAAAGTTATCCCTAAAGTCAAAAATGTGGAAACTGGACCAGCGGGGGTCCACAGATGTTTCCAAAATAGCCAAAGAGGAAGGGAGTTCCGGAGGGAAAGTTCTAAAACCACCGAAACTTAATGAAACGTTGACGAAACTTTGGCAGTTCACTTAGGCATCTCAAACACATCCCAAATCCACCAAAAAGTTGGCCCCAAAGTCAAAAATGTGGAAACCAGAGTGGCGGGGGTCCACAGATGTTTCCAAAATAGCCAAAGAGGAAGAGGGTTCCGGAGGGAAAGTTCTAAAACTACTGAAACTTAACGAAACATTGACGAAACTTTGGCAGTTCACTTAGGCACCTCAAACACATCCCAAATCCATAGGAAACTTGTCCCCAAAGTCAAAAATGTAGAAAAAAGTGAATCAAGCAATCAGGGACCAAGTCAATAGAAATAAGACAATGGGCAGAAAAGGGACAAGGGACTTCATTTCTCCGCGGATTTGAATACCCTAAGTAGGTGAATTTGGCAAGGGGAATTTGATCGTTTGAAGGCACGTGACCAATTTGGGCTTGGAAAATGGGGCACGCAAAACAAGATAGGAGCAAAGCAGCCTGTCGAGAGCAAAGAAAAAAGAGGGTCCCTGCCTACGGTGGGGCGTGTGTGCAAAACATGCACAACAAGGGTGTCATCCTACAAAGTGTAATGTCCCCTAATTGGGAATGCCCTAAATTTTCCCTAATTCCTCAATTTCCAAATAAACAAATGGGTTATAGAGTACCTTTCACCTGATTGAAGCCCTGCAACAGATTAGAAACCATTTACCACAATCACATTGATTAGCATCTATTATAACAATTTACCACAATAATACTAATTAGCATATTATCATAATTGAACATCAACAAGTTCATGGCTGATTTATTAATTCAATCATAAATCATTTAAGTATCTATGGAGGGCTCAATCATAGGAGAGCATGGGAGAATGTGACTTGGATGGGGTGCCTCAGGTCCTCTACCCTAGGCCAAAGAGTGGAAATACCATCCCTCTTGGCCTCATGTAGCCCATGACATCCATATGAGGTGGCCTACCTAGTGAGGTGTGCCCTTTTCGTTATCCCCTCATCCTGCCAACCATTTCCCTCTCTCTATGGTTTGACCTCTTGTGTTGATTCACTGTGATGGAGGGGTGAGATTACAATAGGTTCCCTAAAAATACCATCTCTCCTAAGCCCAAGGCGTTGTACCATTGGTACCTACTTGGCCTCTTGGGACTACTTGGTCCCCCATTTTGAGACTACTTGGTCCCCAATCATGGGAATACTTGGTCCCCCATCTCGAGGTGGCGTACCTAGGAGAGTGCCCCATCGATGTTCCCCTCTTGTAATCTCGACCTCCTCTATCATGACTAAAACATTAAGACATATGACAAACAAATATTAATCATATTTAATGATATAAAGAGGCAGTCACAATAGCAATGTATCATTAGTAACTTGAATATCTAATTAAATAATCACAATCACTTATATTAAATTATGTTGCACCATATAACTGTGAATCGGATCTCATACCAACTTAGGAAATCGGGCTGCTGCACATATGCTAAATAATTGATTATTTCTAACTTAGAGGATGCAAAACTCTATTCCCTGTTATCAGTTTTATATCTGTAGATGATCACTACCTTAATATTCAAAAATTATTGATTTTCCAAACTAAGTAATTCTTTCTCCAATCAATGCCCTTTTGCATTTGAAATGTTTCACCTTTTATACCCACGATGGGGTGGATGGTTATGTCCCTTCACTAAAGGCATGTCTCTTTATATGTTTGCTTTACTAATCATAACCATTCATTAAAGGATAATTAATTTACATTAATATTATCGTTTAATCGCCTTCACTTAAGGAGAGTTCGCTTGTGCATATAAATTGATTATTTTATCCTTTCTTCCCTCTCATTGTTTGTGAGGGACGATTTGTATTTAATCATTGTCATAGCCATGTTTCATTCTTAACCTCTCAATCTAGCCGCTTAATGCTTCTTAATGGATTTCCATGCATGATCGAATAGTTTAACAATAGCAATCTAGTCTTTGTCAACCTGTATTTGGGATTACAATTTGTGGGGGTATGACAGTTTTCCCCTCCCAAATTTTCTTGTCCTCAAGCAACTTTAGATTCGGATGATAAAATATGTTAGCTCCTTCCCATGTTGCATCTTCAATAGATAGACCCTTCCACTTGACAAGGTATTCCTCAACTATTTTGTTTCTTCGTCTTTTCTCTTGCATATTAAGGATAGTCTCTGGTTCCTAGAAATTAACTTGCCTTCATCATCAAGTGGTGGAAATTTTTAGCATGGGATGACATGTTGCCCCAACACCTTTTTAAGGCGAGATACATGAAATACATTGTGGATTTTGCTATTTATGGGGAGTTCCAAATCGTAGGCCACTTCTCCTATCTTCCTCAATATTTTATATGGTCCATAGAATTAGGGATTAAGTTTTTTTTCTCCACTGGCTTTGAGTGATGACCATTTGTATGGTTGCAACCTCAAAAAGACCAAAGTCTCCAACCTCAAATGTCCATTCAATTCTCTTCTTGTCTGCATACACCTTTTGTTGGTTCTATACTTGGTGGAGATTGTTCTTAAGTCATTCATGATATCCATATTTGTTGTATGAAATCCCTAGCTCCTGGCATGTGACTCTTTGAAAGAATCAAGTCCCCAAAGGATGTTGCGGTGTATCCATGTAATGCTTGGAAGGGGCTCATCCCTATAGACATATGATGGGTGGTATTATAGAATTACTCCCCCAAATGAAGCCACTTAATCCATGCATTCTACTGCCCTATGACATAATTTCTTAAATACCTTTCCAACCATTTG
Source organism: Sequoia sempervirens (assembly GCA_007258455.2). Classification (NCBI taxonomy): domain Eukaryota; kingdom Viridiplantae; phylum Streptophyta; class Pinopsida; order Cupressales; family Cupressaceae; genus Sequoia; species Sequoia sempervirens. The sequence goes on from VDFB02058242.1 coordinate 2,116,916, forward strand.
TTGACAATCTCAATTTTTCCATTGGTTTGTAGATGATAGCTAGTGTTGGGAGTTAATTCTGTTATGGCTAGTTTGAACAACTCTTGCCAAAATAGACTAAGGAAACAACTGTCTCAATCATTCATGATGTTTTGAGGTAGTCCATGTAGTCTGGAAACTTCTTTAAAGAAGACTTCGGCCACTTGGGGAGCCCTAAACTTTGTTGATATCACCATGAAGTGTGCATATTTGGTTAAGCGATCAACCACCACATAGATTCAATATTTTCTTTGTACCTTGGGTAGCCTCAAGTTATGATGTCCATAGATATGCTCTCCCATTTCTGATTGGGTATGGGCAAGCGTTGAAGTAGTCCAAATGGATTGTATGTTCTTCTTTGTTTCTTTGACATACCATGCATTCTCTAACATGTTTCAACACATCTCTTTTAAGGCCTTTCCATGAAAACCTCTCCCTAATCTATTTATAGGTCTTGTAATACCCTTGATGTCCCGTTGATGGGTTGTCATGATAGTTTTTCAAAATTTCCTTCTTTACTCTTGACCCAAGTGTGATGTATATCTAGTCCTTATAAAGAATGAGGCCATCTACAACTCGATACCTCTCATCTTATATCTTCCCTTCTATTATGTAGCTTGAGAATGAGTCCTTTGCGTATTCTATGAGTATAGATGTTTTCCATTATGTGGATATCATTTTCATTGAACCAAGGTGGGGTCTCCATGATAGAGTATCGGCTACAATATTGTTTTTCCCTTCATATATTCAATGTCAAAGTCATATGCTTGCAACTTACCCATTTTTGTTGTCTATCATTTAAATCTTTTTGGTTTAGGAAAAATCTTAGACTATTGCGGTCAATCTTCACTATGAATCTCCCACAAATCAAGTATTGTCTAAACTTGGAAAGGGCATGAATAATTGCTAACATCTCTTTGTTGTAAATTGAATATGTCCTTTCTATGTCCTTGAGTTTCCTACTCTCAAAAGTTATGGGGTGTTTATTTGGCATAATACTGCCCCAATTCCTTCCCCTAAGGCATCACAATATAACTCAAAGGGTGAGGAGAAACCTGGCATTGCCAATACAGGGCAGGAACTCATTACTTAAGTTTTTCAAAAGTTGCTTGTGCTCCTTCATTTCAAGTAAATGTTTCCTTCTTATTTAGATCGATGAGTGGTGCGGTTAGCTTTGAGAATCCTTTTACAAATCTTTGGTAATAACTATATAGTCCCAAGAATCCTCTGAGGTGTGTTAGAGTATTGGGTTTTGGCCAACTTTGAATTGCTTCAATCTTTTTTCATCCACTTTTACTCCTTGGGCACTAATCTTGTGCCCTAAGTACAAGATTTCCTCCATACCAAATTCTCACATTTGGACAATTTGGCAGATAAGGAATGTTGCTCAAGTATCTCTAGTACTTCATCTACATGCTTTAGGTGTTCCTCCTAGATCTTACTATAGATTAGGATGTCATCGAAAAAGACTAATAAGAACTTACTTAACTACCCTCTGAAGATGATTCATGCAAGATTGGAAAGTGGTTGGTGCATTGGTTAGCCCAAACGATAGGACAAGAAACTCAAAATGACCATAGTGGGACCTAAAGGTTATCTTTGGTATATCCTCCTCCCTTAATCTGATTTGGTGATAACCCGATCTTAGGTCAATTTTAGAGAAGTAGACTACTTTGTGTAGTTGAGTCAATAAGCTCATCAACTCAAGGAATGGGGTATCTATTCTTTATTGATTTTTTGTTTAATCCCTATAATCGATGCACATCCTCATTGTGCCATCTTTCTTCTTTGAAAGTGCAATTGATGAGGCAAAGGGGCTAGAACTTGGTTGGATATGCCCCATCTCTAACAATTCCTTTATGGTCTTTTCAATTTCTTCCTTATATTTGTGAGGGTGGCAATAGGGGGTAGTGACAACTGGTTTTGATCCTTCTTCTAGTTCAATGAAGTGCTCGAAGCCTATTTTAGGAGGAAGATCAGGAGTGATGTCACTTAAGACTTTTTTATGCCTTTTTAGTAATGGTTGTACATCTACATGGACTGATTTCCCTTTGGGAGTAGTTTTATCTAGGATCAAACATTGAGCCACCCATTCTACTTGGTCATTCCTAAGGATTTTTTCCATCTTCTAGACTAAAACTACCCTTGGGGATCCATCAGATAGATGTTGTAGTTAAACCCTTTCCCCATTATGTTCAAAACATATTTCTAATTTTTGGATGTTTAGGTTGACATCCCCTAATGATTGTAGGCAAGGGGTGCCCAAAAATACATCAATATCCCCTAGTTTTACAACGTATAATTTGTCCTTGATTTGATGTTTTTTATAGTGATGTTAAGTTGGGAGATCTTCTTTGTGTGTGGTGTGGTGATTCCATCTACTAGAGCCACCTTAAATCCTTTAAAGTCTTAAGTAGAATAGTTGATGGTTAGCCAATGAACCTTGAGGGCCTTAGAGAGAGAGAGAAAAAGAGAATTACCCTAAACAACAACCACAAACAAGACCACACAAAGAAGATGACCACACCAATACTTGAATGGTTGCTAAGTTGCAGAGTCCCCAACTCAACACATTGATGTTAATCATAGTCTACTCAAGTATTTTTTGTCTTTTCTTGATATTGATATACAACCTTGTATTATTTGATGTTAGTGGCTCACAACAAGTTTCCTCTTTCCACCTGAAAAACTTTTGTGCTCATTTCCATGATGCTGAAAATAGGTGTGGCACAACTCCAAGTTCTCAAGTGTGGCTGATATAAAAACATGATGGGAAAATTCCTTAACAGGTTTTGGTTCACACAAAGAAAGACTAGCTTTTGTTTTCCTCAAGCATTTCGATGTTATTAAACAACAAACACTTCAGATTCATATTCTAAGAAGCATATGTATGGCATTCATTGTATTATCACCATCTACTTCATAGAGTTATGTGTTTGGTAGTCCTAATTGGGCGTTGGCCTCAGTTAAATGTTCAGTTGCTCAAGCCAAGTGCTTTAATGGTACAAACAATCAAGGAGAACAAACAAAACTTTGGCTTCTTATGCTAGATTTAGATTAGTTCAACTCTATAATTTTCCTACGACACATTGCACCAAAATTGTCTTCTCCATTAAACTTTTTCTCGAACTTCCCTAACTTATTATCCATTTCAGAAAGAGTGCATAGGAATTTGTATATTCTTGCTCTTGAAGCAACTTTGAATGCATTCCACTCAATTATCACCACACCTTGGCTAACTCTGCTTTCCTCATTTCGATTGAATGAGTCAAAAAAGGAGTTAACCAAAGTTTGGTGAACATTGATTTGAAATGCATTAAAAGTTGTGCTTCAAGAGGAAGATTATGCGAAGTACTTTTGTAATCTCTTTGACAAGGATAATAATGTTAGGCAAGTTCTTGAAAAAGTTTTGATGCACAAGACAACTTTGGTGCAATGTGCAATAGGAAAATTAGTAATAACTCTACATACAAATACCATCAATATTTGATACTGCAAATAACAATTCTTCTAGTTTTGCTTTGTCATAACGACAGATGACTCCAATACTATCTTTTGAATAATTAATGGATTCTGTTTTGCATTCTTCAAATATGTATTATCATGTTTATGATATGGATACTTGCATTGGACAACTTTTATTTCAGCCAAAACATTTTTAGTATTAAACCATGTTTCATATACTATCAATTTCAAAAATACAATGAAACAAAATTTAACACAAAAATGCTTCTGCCAAAAACAGACCTCTCCAACCCTACACACTCAAAACAGTGATAAATTTTTTTTGTATATTAAACAAATTAAAATAGTACTTAGTACTGAAATAAATACAATATTTTATATCTTGTATTGACTAAAACTCAGAAGTTGGTGGCGGCTGTTCACGTGCTTGGTATTCTTAAAATATTGGTAATTACGTGTTTCGGTAGGAGTTAATATTCTTTAGTACCTGCTTTGTTTGAATTCCTGATTTTTCTTTCCTTAGTTAAGGAAGAACATTTTTTATTGATTATACATTGCTTAAAAGTGCAATTCTAAGATTTTGGTTTGATAAATATTTATCACACCACCTCTGACTATGTCTAACAAGTGGCTAAAAATGAGATATTTTGACTATATTCTTTCTGCTGGTGAAATGGCTGTGCCTAGAAAGTCAGAGAACAAAGATCAGAGACTGATTTTGAGGCCACTGAAACTGAGGTCAGCCATATGGTAGGTCTTTTTGGTTGACCATAGGCTGCTTCTCTCATGATCTATAATAGTCCATAAAACTCAAAGTTTTAAGCTTGAATTGTTATAAAATTTTAATAAAATGAACATTGTTGTTAGTTTGAAGATTGCTTATGTCCCCCATCAAGATTCAAAATTTTTACCGTTCTTTCAAATAGTAGCAATTGTCTATACAATCAATGACAATGAAAATGGTTCTTATTTTTACAATTTTCTAGCAGCCATTAAATGGTATGGTTTTTTATTTTCTTGGATTGCAAATGTTTAAGTTTAGTGTTATACGTAGTGTTATCATGACCTGTGACATGCTTTAGATGTCATCACACTGTTTGAACTAGAGTTAGAAGGGTTCTGAGGAAAGAAAATCACTAGCTACAAATTGACAATGATTGATTGATACAAAGAACTGTCAAGGAAGAAACTATAGTCAATAAAACAAAACTAGAAGATACCTATATAAGCAGTCAGCTATTATACATAAAAAGGATGTTGATAGTAACATTATTTAGATTTAACATAGTAGAAAATGTAGAACAAAGAGATAAAGAGCATTTTTTATTGTGGCTAGAATTTTTGAAGAGAAACAGAAATTGGGTTGCTAGAAAAATGTTACAGATTCTTGATAATCACATTCATTTTGTCTATGCAATTTTTTTGAATCTCAATACCCTCTTGATGTTTGCCTCAAGAACCTTGATACCAGGAACAGATTGGGACTTTTAGCTTTGAGCATGGGTAAATTTAGAAACCTCTTGGAGAATGGAAAGAAGATTTTGATCTGCTATTGGTGTTTTCAAGTACTATGAGTTCCAAGACTATGTAGGTTATTGTACATCTTTTTACTTCGATTTGGGCTGAGGAGATCCCTTTATGACAAAATTCTAGTGCTTATGAGAAATAACTAGTAACAATTTATTTTGTTAGAGCTAGTGGAATGGCCAATAATTTTCTTACATTTACTTTTCATATCAACATCTTGTATAGAATAGAAGATGGGATCTGAGTTGCACGTTGATAATCCTTTACATATTAATATATTATCATGTATGGAATAGTTATCATGTTAAAAGCTAATGACTAATTGAAATTTGGGTTGTCTTGCAATGGTCTTTACACCTACCATAAGCCCTTCTTTAGTCTCTCAACCATCTTCTTCCTTAACTAGGTTAAGATCGAGGGAGAGGAAGTGGAAAATTCCTTTTTTGGATGGATGAGTCAATTATAGAGACATCTAAAATTTGTTATCTCTTCCTTTTCCATCCAATTGTTCAATAGAAATCTATCCATTCAAAGCATGTAGACTTTTAGAAAATGGAAAATAAATTGTGCAAAGGATGGAAACTTTGGGATTTGATTCATTTTTGTTGAGAACTTGGAGTTGTTAGTTGGAGAACATGTTTTCAATGGATTTGCAGGCAATTTGTGAATGCGGAGCTTGGATTTAGTTTTCCAGGAGCTCAGTTGTAGTGATATATGATATTTATCCGCTTATATTTAAGGGGAGTTAGTAATTGAGGAGCTTCAATCTCACTTTTGTTGGAGTTTCCACTCATTTGACAATTTCTTCATAGTGAAATCTGTCTTTAAGTCATTGTCATGCTTGTGTTCTTTGGGGTTTTTGAGTTTTTCCATGTTTTCGCACATTCCACTTGATGTTCTAATAAAACAAATATGAAAAATTCAAGTATTTTTTCATAAATTATAGTCATAGAAAGATTGTTAGTCTGCCAGTAAATTCAACTCCATAGTTGAAGAGTTGTTTTGTGGAATATCTTACAAAGAGCGTTGCAGCAGGCAAATCCAAAGTGCTTAGACATAAATTGCCTCTTGGATAGGCCTACTAAGTACCAATTAAAACTTGCCACGCCATTCTAAAACACAGGTATGGATTTGATTTGTTTAAATGGGGCCAACCGCTAATTGATTACAATTAATTCACGATAAAAAATAGACAATATTAAAAAAATGCACTTTCATTTCATGTTTTTAATTTTTAAATATTTGAGAGCTATCAATGTTTTTAATTTTAATATATCGCATATAGATAACAAGTTTGTGTGATTTCCAAAAGGTGGCAGATAACGCTAAGTTCCCACTAATACTTGCCAATATGCATGTTCTAGTTTGCCCCACTTGGCAAAATCACAAACGTGAAAGCTTTCAGCCCTACACGCTAAGGAAGAAGCCTTAAAAGTTCCCTTATTTTGCAAGGAAGGATTTATGACTGCAATTTACCGAATGAACCACGGTGAGAGGTGAATAGTGGCTAGGTTGGAAAAAATGGCAGGCTGTTTGAGCTTAATTTTCCTGTCTGTATTTATATGTTTTTGCAGTGAGCGTGTCATGGGAGGAGATATTGATTCCATGCAAGATTTCTGCATTGCAGATAAGCAAGGTCGGCGTAAAATCTGATGCATGGAATTTTTGTGTCTTTTAAAGCTCTCTATGTACATGTAAAAGTTTTCGTGAACGGCTTCTCTTGCAAGGAGTACTATATTGAGATACAAAATCCGCCTATTTTAAGTATCGTTGCTTATCCTTTACCAATGGATTTTGTGACACTTCACTTTGAGATGTATATAGGAAAAGTGACTCTTATACACCAATACACACATAGGAGCCATATGTAAAGCACCAGCATTTTCACATCGAGTTTTTGAAAAAGAGGAGAGCAGCGGCGAGCAGCAGCCTGTCATCAATACAGCCAGGAGCAATGGTATTCTCATAATTGCCTCTTCTGTCTGTTTCTTCTATGTGTTGAATAGGGCATCTAAGAATACAGTGTTTTGCTTTTCTGTTCTTACCCTTCTACAGGGTTTTAATAATTTATGGCTTTGAAAAACTGTGGATTCTGGTTTCCTTCTCCTTTATATGCTAGCACTTGCACCTGGTGCAAAGGTTACGCTGATAGAACACTATATAAAAATAAATAAGGTAAGAAAGTGTAGTTCGAAATATATTCAAGCTTGTTTGCAAATTCTACAAAATGTTATTAATACATATTTGGTGATTGAGAATTGAATGAAATATTTATATCTATTTCATTTGTGGCGATTGTGCAGTCGATAATTTCATGTGCTAGGATGAAATGAGCTGTCATAAGCCGACACATAGTTTGTGGCCTTTTTATGTATTTTGTTCCTACATAGTTAAAGAAGAAGTTAGTGGACGTACATTAGAAATGCATACTTGGTTTTATGTAAATGGTATAAGTTGTATAAAAAAGTGAAAGTAAGTGTTGGAGAGGAATTGCAGGTGATGCAATATAAGATTGTTAGCATGTTAGAAGCAATTGGTGTAGAAGTATGTGAATATAAATCAACCATGTTAGAAGCAATTGTTATAGAAGTAGATGAATATAAATCAACCACCTGCACATGATGAAATTGAAAGTAAATATATGAATATGAAGTGAAGATGCGTTCATCCAGTCATGGTATGCTACTAATAACTATAAAGGCTATACTTTTCCCTTGCAACCTGCATTAACTTCTTATTACTTTGAAATCTTGAATCTGAAGTTCAAATGGTTCTTTTTTGAGTTGCATAGGGATTTTAGAATATTGCTTTACATTTGATTGACGCAATTTAAAGTTAACGCCTCTGTCGTGGACTAGACATCTTGCAGGTTTGATGATTGGTCACCATCTTCCAAAATTTAAGCTTGTATTTTATTACAAGAAAAAAATTTGATAGCCTAGTGCCAACTGCAGCGGATGTCTTCAGACACATGAATTTTATTTATAGTATATAGCTTTAAAATCATAATTTCGGCCTGTGTAAAATTCAATTCAGTATTTTCATTGGTAATGTAACCTTGCAAATCTACTCCGCCGTAGTTCATTTATGATTATATTATTACAAATTGATTTCTTTGTCCATCTTATGTGAGTACACTTGCAGTCTGTACACAAATGAATGTCCTTTTTTCCCCAATCATTAAACTGTCAATTTAATGGTTTTCTTATTCACAGCAGCCATTTGAGCAATTTGGGAACACATTGATCCAACTTGATAGATTACATAATAAAGATAACAAAATATCTCAGAAGAAACATTGTTATTCTTGCACTCAGAGCTTGCCTTGAGCACACCAATTAAGGAAAGAGGCATCTGAGTGCTCTATACAGAAAAGTGTCCTGTTTAAGTAAAAATTCAACAATTATCATACAAATCAATTATATGAAAGCTCATTATCTTAATATCACAGTTGGCTTCCTATGGCATAAATTGGCCCTGCTTCCACTTATAACTTGTTGACCAGTACTATGCTCAAATATTATTCCAACCGTACAACATAAGCATCTAAATCTGGTTCATTATTGACAGAAGCAATAGGAAAACAATTAAAAACACATAAATCCTGCTTCTCACAACATTGGTGTTGGTAACAAGCCATTTCAATTTGAGACTGTTCTCATTGTTTACCATCCTCAATTGAACTTTCCCTTTGAATGTTACTACTGCTCATAAGATTGGAGTAATAGGATAGAAGTATGACAACCTTCCATCAGCTCAAAATTACTGATAGCTTGAGAGAATAGAATTCTGACCAACTCCTCTAAAAGGTTGCATACGGATCCAAGCAAGCATCCTTCAATCAACATCCATGAAAATATTATGACATAAGATACGATGACTAGCCACTGATTGTCTAGAAGTACCAGTCAATTTCAATAAAATAACATAAGCACAATATTTGAAGGCCTAACTTAAAGATAGACCAACAAGTGATGCAAGTAACTTGTAAAAGCATTGATGCATAATGCATTTGTACACCAAATGTACCAAAATGACTTGAACATTTTGTGCCAACCAGTCCAAGGGAAGGGAGAATAGTAACATAAATGATGGAACAAAACAATAGCTTCCTAATAAATATAATATAAAAATTCTCAGCTGTACATATTAGTTTATCAAATATGCTTTCGCAAATGCATAAGGGCAGGAGACAGACCAATTGAATGGCCTCAAAATTATGAATATGAATTAGAAAAAGAGCTTCTAAATAGATAAACTGTATCATCCTGGTTCTTTCTACAACATTGTGGTACTTGTGCAACATAAGACATATTTACGGACAGACCAAAGGGAAAGTCAGAAAATAATGTAGGCACTTAAAAGGATGTGTCCGGAAAATTGTAAATCTCCAACAAGAGCTATTATATATCCACAGTGCACACCGGGCTCTACCTTGTAGCTTCTGTATTCATTGCATCAAGACTCCCTCCATTTCTCAATCTTATTAGATGACCTCATGCAATAGCAGAAATAGATAATGACTCTATTACTAAGTTTATTTTTGACACAACTAGGCTACTAACTTTACGAGTCATGTGATTAGAAGTACATGAGTTTTGCACTTTTGGAAACAATGAGTACTCATTAGTGAAAATAAAATTCCCAAAGATAAGACTTCTTGGTCAGGAATGAAAAAATTGTACTCTCTCAAAGGAAAACAACAATGTGAATTTGGTGGAGTGATATGCTTCCCACCAATACTCCATTTCAGCTGGAATCCCAGCTGCAGCCTGCTTCACCATATGATACGTGAAATTAATGAAAAGACTCAAGCCAGGTGCAAATACTCCTTGACATTGGCAAGTAGCTCCCCCAACAAAACTCAGCTACTTTGGAATTGTGTAATAAATCTAACCAAAGTGGAAGCTATATTGGAATGGATGAATCAATTGTTTTAATGGGGGGTATTTAAATTTACAATCCAGTGGAATGGAAACAGATTCTGGTGGCAAAAATTCAGAAATTGGAATTATACTACACAACAAATAAATTATCAACTGGGGCAAAAACATCCCTCTTTGAAAGGTGCAGACAAATTGTCACAAGGTCCAAACCTATGGGGTACAACTACAAAGTTAAAAAAATATGCAAGGTAAAGTGAGAAAGATCCTTTGTCCCCAAATGAGATCATGAGCCATGTGGGTGAGAACTTAAAAATTCCTCTTTACCTTTTACCTTTGTACATTTTATAGTTTAATTGTTGGAATTGGCATACCTGTATAGATGTTAAAAGACAAAAATTTGGCAAGGCACTGCACTAATCAACAATGACCAACTTACCTCTGCGTGATTTGCTTTGCTTAGCTATTTCTTGTTCTCTTTCTATCTTCTTAACCTTCACATGGTGGCTTGGTGGGATCAGAACTTTATCAATGCCTTGAACAAAGATTCTCCTATCAACATAAATGTCACGATCAAACAAATGGGCTGATTCCTCTCCCTCCCCAAACAAAAGAGTACCATCTGCTTCTTGAGTAACCACCTTATGCGGAATATGCAGAGTATATAACTTCAACTTTCCAAACTGTCTCACTCCAGTATAAAAGCTCTCCTCAGTTTGATACTCAAGAATCATGTGGTAATATATGACATGTCCCAATTCACTTAATTGATCTGCAGAAAGCGTCCCCATTGCCTCGTCATTGGGAGCCAGGACAGTGAAACAGTAACCCTCTGAAACAAGCTTTGCCATCTCAAAGGCGTCAAATTCACCAAGATGTCAGGCATCTCATTGTAACCACCATATTGCACCAATGTGTGAATGAAGTATTTAACTTGGCTTTCCCCGTCAAACCAATGGTATCCAAAAGAAGGCCCAGTGTAGGGGTGGATGCAAGGGCATATATGATTGGTGGAAAAAGAGATCGGGCTTAAGATACAATCTACCCAAAATTACACTCAGACCTCTTTTTGTCAAAAATACAAATGAAATCAGACCATCTATGTTCATAAAAGACGAAGCAAACTATGAACTCCAACCTAAACCATACGCTGATTATGGAAATGACTGATAATGGAAGAATTGCAGAATTAGGCTTTGATGTAGTGCAACGAACAACTCCAGAAGTGACTCGCCCTTCACAAATAGCAAGTTTCCATCTCCCACACTGCACATCTAGGGTTTATATGGCAGAATATGACCCAAATACCAAGTACTCAGGTCTGCTTTAACACGCCCTTGACAACTTGTCTCACGCCTTTGACAAAAGAGAAACTACCAGCACATATGTATTGAGGTCAATCATGCCCTTACTCAGATTGAAACTATTGAGGTGAATCACACCCTTACTCAGATTGAAACAAAAACTGAATGATCTAAGAAATGAGGTAGAAGAGGCTAAGATGTGGGCATAGGAATTACAGGCTTAAGAAATGAGAGTTGATGGATTGATCAACTCATCTCTAGCATATTTATGAACACTTCAAGCGGTGATGAAAGGTGGTGGGATTGAACATATTTTGAACGCATTTAAAGTAAAAGATATGTGAAATCTATAAACTTGAATGCATTAAAAGCAAGGATATTTTCTGTGGAGAATAGAGACGAGTGAAAAAATTGGAGATCTGATTTCATCCACGGGAACCAATAACCAGTAAACCATTGACAGTTTATCGATAACCGAGAGTTGTTTCACCATGTGAGACAGGTTTCTGCTTAAATATCATACCATATTTAGCCTACCTTTAAGCTATATGAGAAATTAAGTATGTCCTGGTCGAACAATTTGTTTGCTAAATGCTTCGGTGATAGGTTTTTTTAATATTGACTATGTTAATCGCTGTGGTCCCGGGGTATCGCCGCATTACAGAGTGTTTCCAATCTGTTTGGTTGGTGTTCCATTCAATACAAAGGCAGGTACGCCTCTGTCACATCCCCGTAAAAGAAGAACTTTGGGTAGATAACAAAAAAGTAAATAAAATACATGTAAGTCAAAAGCATGGGGAGACCACTCTAGACGAAGGTATGGGGCATCGTGTGGTCAAAGAAAGTAATAAATTAAGGAGACAAACAACATTTAAAAGAAGAATGGCGTAGCATGCAAAAGGGGGAATGTGTCAAGCAAAGGGGGATCCACGCCATTAAAAGGCATGGCGTTCCAATTCAAGACCCTGGGAGATGGTAGGCTACAAAAAAACAAAAGAAAGGCATACTCTAAATTATCACAACCCCCCTCATTTTCCAATTCAATTTGGGTGTGAGAACAGGAAGGAAGGGATGGGAAGAGCCCACCCGCAGATTTGGGAAAGAATGGAGGATAGAGGGACGTGGAGAGAGGATAGGAGAATCTAATGGGGAGTATTTGTGTTCTATTTTTGAGAAGAGACGATCTAGAGAGAAAGCCGAGGGAAGAAAATGTAGAGAGAAGGAATACAGTATAGGAGAGGAAAATATAGAAGTGTGAGCAAGGAGAGGTCATGATGGGAGGAAAAGTCGCGTGAAAGAGAAATCTGATGGAAGGCATGACCAAAAATGACTAGGGTTGGCATGAGTTGCGGTGGCATTTCGGGAAGAAAGAGACCAAAAAATGGGAACAAAATGGGTAGAGGGTCGAGCAAGAGGAGGAGATAAGAGGAGGGACGACCTCAATGAAGAGGTGTTGGAGCAAAACTGGAAAGGAGGGCACCCAAAATCGCATAGGAGAGAGGAGAGCTTTTGCAGACGTGTTTGATCAGCATGCTTTGACTTCATTGGCTTTATCTCTTGCAATGACATTGGAACTCTAGGAACCGAAGGGAATCCACCACATCCACCCGCCCAATTTCCCAATGGAATTTGTACCCTAGCAAGTTTGCAGTGACCGTGGACATCATATTAACAAGACTTTGTTGAGGAAAATAATGGATAAAGAGAAGGAGGTCTTCGGCCAGACAGAGCGGGATGCCAAGACCTATTAGAGCAAAGGAGTGTATCTACAAAGCATGAATTTTTGGTTAGCTGGACACCATGAGAGGAGTCAATCTTAATGCCTACGTCTGAAATATTTTCCATATTCATATAGCTAAGTATACTCCACAATTATTCTATTAGAGTAGTTTTAAATTACTCTTGCAGCCAAGAAGATTAATTTAGGATGGTTGAAGCATGTTCAAATGATAAATCACATACAACTCTACTATCATTAAGGGGATACTGAATTACAATTCAAGTAATGATAAAAATAAAGAAAAAGACAATTCCTCCTCTTATACATAGGTAAGAATTGTGTACAATTTATGGAAGCTTAAAAGAGGGCACGTGAGTTGTTTGATAAAATGCCTCCAAGAAATGTGGTCTTCAGTATTTCCCCAAGTTAGAGAATGTTCAAAATGAGTTACAAAAGACAAGCCTTATAAATATGTGATTAGATGAAAAATTAATCTCCTATTTATTTACACTCATCTAGAGTTTGAGAAGAGAGCACAATATGTAGAAATGTATGATTAAAGAGTATTTTTATTAGATTTGTAAATGATAGGAGCCATTTTGTATCACCACCACAAAGCTTCGGAGTAGAATTCAATCAAGAAGAATTTATATCTAAACTCTCTTGAATATGTTTGAAAGGTTATACATTTTCTTGCAGCTTTTGAAGCATGAATTTGGAATTGACCCATGTTGTAGTTAAAAATGACTAAGTAAAAGTGATTTATGCTTATTTGTGAAAGGTTGGATAAATATAAATTAAATATTACTTTTATTGATTTTAAAACAAAATTAACATTCTTTATAGGTAAATGGGAATCAAAACCTAAGGGTAACTAATATTAGTATGGTGCTCAAGAACTTGAAAAGTTAGGATTATGAGAAGTTCATAAATTGAGAATTTGTTATTTAATCAAGGGTTAAATTATTTGAATACCCAAGTGAATGAAATTTTGAGTAGAAATTCAGTTCATTACATCTCTATATTGAGGCTTTACGTGAATCAAGGTGGCAAAGAGTCCTAGATCAAATCTGTAGTTGCAAGATAACTTTATAATAGGAACCACACAACATATATAATTAATATGAGCCTTGGCATTTGGTTGCATAATATTGTAAGAAAGGGGAGACTTTGTTTAGTGGCACTATGACCACTCTTTACTAAACATATTTTTAGTGTTGAAACTCGATGCTTTTGATAATCCATTGATACCATGATAAATGCTTTATATGAATGCTTGATGTCTATCATTCTCTTAGATACGAGAACCTTGATATTGAAATTATTATTATACCTACAATGAATTGTAATATAAGTATATGGAAGAAAACTAATGTTAATTGACAATATGGTTGTGATCGAATTGTGAGATAAATCCTATGGAGCATCTTCGGATACCTTACTAATGACCATTAAGACTGAATGACAAGTATGAATAAATTATCTAGTCCATTAACTAGACTAGCATAATAATACACCAAAGGGTAAAAGAAATTGGAAGATTAAGAATATTATCAGTAAAACTATTACTGGGTTTATATTTTCATATGATGGTCCAATGGACATAGTGTTGCCAACTTTCATAAGTAGTGGGTTACCTTAGAATAGTGGTTTACACTTTCTAAGAGGAAGGAAATTTTGGATTTTATCCATTCACCATACTGAATGGGTTTGGCCGAACCCAATGGTTCGACCGAACCAATGAAAGCCCAAATAAAAAAACATATTCAAATGGGTTCGGTCGAACATGGGTTCGACCGAACCCCTTCAATATGACAAAAACAAAAAATTGTTTCATTTTAACTGTCACTTTTACTTTGTTCTTTTACCAGTCACTGTCCCTGGTGCACGCGGCAAACAGAGTCCGTGACGGCGACCAAACAAGGTTTCTCTCTCCGGCGAAAGCAAATTTTCATTCATCTCTTCAAAGTTCATCATTCTAGTTTGCATATCGAGCACTATTGAGCACTAGGTATTTAAAATTCAATTTTTTTAGAGTTCAAAATGCATCTATTTGTTTAATTTTGAAACCCTAAATGTAAATTTTTTAAAATTTGTTGAATTCAAATTGCACTTGTTTGAAAGTTTTTAAAGCATTTTCAATATAGTATTTTGCTTCCCCGTTTTGCATATATTTTTGTCTTGTTAAACACCTTTCATGAGAAAAATGAATATCAAAACTATCAACTATCTGTTAGGGGATGAGAGGTCTATAATTTCAATGCATCTACACCTTTTCAATGCATCTACAACATTATTTCAAGTGTCAAATGCTCCAACATCACCTCCCCATCATCTACCATTTCGTAGTGGACACCTTAACTATCATCCAACTAATAACACAACAAATAAACTAAACACATATGTCACAAAATAATTTTAAAACTACAAATTTAGGGTCAAACTTGTAGATGAAAATGTAAATTCCATACATGTAGGAGTGAACCATGAAAGTCATATCTTGGTTTGTTAAGGTGTCATAATATTAAATCTTATAAAAAATCAAGAATCATATCATTGATTATGTACATTACAATAAAATATCTCCATATAACAAATGAAGCTAAAAACCCTAACCCTCTTTGTCAATTCTATAGTGTGCTTGTCTAGTATTTTTAAATTCAATTGTATGTTCGAAGGTAATTTGAGTATTTACTTATTGTATTTATTTATCCTAGATAATTAGAAAAGAAAACTCTAAATCTAAATTATTTTCTTTTCATTTTGGCAAAGCCATTTAATTTGGTATGTCCTACGATTTGGCCATAAAGGTTTTCTTGAATCTTATTTAGTTTTTAGGTTTAAGTGCTTTCTCATTGTCTAATTTCTTAATCAAATCTAAACATTGTTCGATCCTTATTCCTTCTAATACCAAAATCATCCTCTTTTCCTAGTAAGAAGTCATAGTTCAATCCCACCATGGTTGTGAATCAAGCTAGAATTGGTATGATTGGGAATATGCATGATACTAAATTTATCATAATGAAGAAGAATCATTTGACCATGAGGCCCTTGTTGAGAAAATGGTAATCAAGATATAGCTTTGATGCACACAACCTTTCTTTGGATCTTGCAAATTTGGCTAGTAATATTAATCCTAGTACAATGATTGATCTCCTTCATATACTATGTTGATTAATAAGCCATGTGGAAAGAAAGTACTTAAAGTTAAATAGGTAAAAGGATAAGCTCAACAATCCCTTTGAGTGATGTGCCATTTTCCCTCCATCCCAAGCTTCTTCTTCATGTATTCCTCCTTATTGTTTTACTCCTATCTATCTTATAATGCAATTTATTTCTCCTTCCACCAAATCTCCCCAAATTTATCCTCTCCTTTTTCCTAGATCTCATCTCATGCTTACTTATTATGATGCACATAGTTCTCTTGTCTCCACATTAGTTCTCATTAGTTTTTTTACACTTCCCATGTTCCCCTCACTGATATTCCTCACGAAGTCTTTGTCACTCCACACTCATTTATTATGTCACGACAAATTTATACACCACCTTCCATTTCTCATCTTGCCACTTTCATTCATGTCCTTAATCCTAGTGTGCCTCTATCTACCCTTGACATTAATGTTTAAAGTCTTGTTGAGATGAAAAGTAATGTTGATTCCTTACCTAATGGAAACAAAAAAAGACATACATATAAAAATCAAACACAATTCAATTTCTATTGAAAATTTTACATATCCATTTTTGTTGGATTTTTGGATCCTAGATTTGAGATGCACAATGTTAAAGGAGATCCCATGACACATTCAAGGTTCTTTAGTGCTACATATTTGGATTTTGTGTATGATGATAAGTTATTGGCTAAGTTCTTCCCATGAAATTTAAAATATTATGCTATTAAATGATTGTATTATCTTCCATTTGGGTCTATTTTTTAATATTGAAATTGGTCAATGCAAATATTGGGAATGTTGGATTGAAGTTTATTATTTTAGATTTTTTGACTGTAAACAAGGATCTACAAAGTATATACATTCTTAACATTTGCATGTGCAAGTGAGATGAATGTTAAGAACTAAAGTTGTTAGAGGCTACCACACTTAATTATGGATCTTCTAATGCTTCATCTACATCATCCTACCCTTGTAAATTTGAAAAGAAAAATTATTTCCAAAAGGATAGTAAAAAATAATGGAAATGACCATTGTACAAACTATACATTATAAATGTTTCTAATATTATGACTCTAAAGCCTCCAACTTTTTCCTTTGTAAAATGTGCTTCAAAATTTACTTAGTGCAAACATGATTACACTTCCTCCTATTAGGCCATTAGATAAATCTAAGGTTATTCCCAAAAGATATAATGAGAAAGAATTTTGTTATTAAATTGTAGAGTTAATTGTAATTATACTCAACATTTTATGGGATTAAGGAATAATTGATTAAGGATTTGATTGATAAAAAAAATTAGGTTGAGGGGGTTAATATTGGGGTCAATCCTTCAATTGTTCCTCCTAATGAAAATTTAAATATTTTACACTAAATAAATCTAATAAAATGGTTTTATATGAGGGTCATGAGATTGAGGTACATATACATGTTGACGAGCTTGAAATCATTGATTCACCTACATGTGAGGAATGATTTGTTGGTATTAATAAAAATTATAAGGGTACTTATTCTTCTTCTTATGTACTAGTGATTGACTTTTATAGAAATTTCTATGGACTAACCAGTATTCAAACTTAGGACCTCCCATTTGGTGTTAGGATGCTCTACTATTGAGCTAATGGCTCACATTGTGATGAGTCCTTTTATGGCTTAGGTGTGTATCATTTCTCCAACACACTCCCTTGAGCCACAACATAGGTGTCAAATGCACCTAGCTTGGCTCTAATACCATGTTGAAATTTCCATGAACTAGTTAGGATGCAAATCTCCACCACTAAGCTACCCACCCACTTTATGACAAATCAATTTACGGTTTAGGTATGCTAATTTTTTTGACACCTTTTTCACATTGTGAGATATTACCAAATAATTATAATGGTCCTTTGGTTTTGTGTGGATCATGAACCATGTAAGGGTGTGTTTATTGATCTTACTCACCAATAAAATGTATGCATTGAATAATTTTTGTTTTATCATCATTTTATAAACAAGCATATGCATATTTGAGGGTTTATTTAAAATTGACTAATGATATGTTGATTGAAACTATAGGATACATTATTTTACCTTAATTTTTTGGTCTAAAAGATGAGGGAAGTTCTTATTCTATGTCATATTATTTCTTCTTTAGATGTATCTCATATTTTACTTGGGTATCCATGGATAAAGCAATATCAAGCAACATCATCTATGTCATGCCATCAAGGTATCAAATATGTTCACACTAGTAAAGAGGTTACAATTGCAAGAGATTCGTATATGCCTTTATTTTAGATTAAGTCATTTAACCTTAAATAATTTTAAGTACCTAAGGATTCTCTATATAAGTGCAAGGATTCTTTGCCTAATTTGTAAAAATTTCAAAAGGAATAACAATGGTGGGAAAATCAAGACAAGATGCAACAATTTAGAATTCCTAAAGGGTTTACAATTACTAGAGCCAAAGTAGGTTATATGTAGGTTTTATATTATAAAATGATTCAAGAATCTATAAGGCCAAAAGAACCATAAGCATTGCAAACTTTAGTTAAGAAGCATAAGGGATTGGATATTTTCATTCCTAAACATGGTTTTCATAAAAAAAATTACTCATGTAGCAAGGAAGGATGAGGATTACAAATGATAAATCTATATTTTCTTCATCTTAAAAGGGTCTTCAAACTACTTGGGTATCAAAGAATGATTTACATAATAAAAAGTTGAAAATCTACAAGTAGAAATACCAAGTTACAAAAACAAGAATAATCGTTATGGTAATAGAAAGAGAAAATGATTCCTCTTAAAAAACATGTTTATTAAGAGTTCTAATTTACATAGTGTTGAGGAGCACATAATATAATAAACATGATTCAAGTACCAAAACATTAAGTATGATGATTGGGATGAGAGGATCAACTTGGGGAGGATTATTATAACATCATTAGTTGGAACTTTTTAATTTTATCTCTTTGTGTTGGTGTTGTTTTTAATGTTCTTAATTAGAGTGTGGATGATGTTAATATACATTTAATGATGCATTTTGAAATTTATTTAGTAAAGGTCTCATTTTGTACATCTTTAGTAATTGTATAAAAATTTGGAATATTTTGGTTAATACATTTTATTGGAAAACCATTCATTGAAAATTTTTGAAGCCCACAACTGAATGGTTTGTGATGACCTCTTGCCTTCAGAATTTCTATTATGCTCATCAATTTAAAACCATTTTGGGGTTCTTGAATGTTTTTAAATTTTAACAAACTCATTACAAAAGATGGATTTTGAATTTCTTTTCTTTTCACATTTAGGTTCTCTCTTCTTATGTAATTTGGAATACCGTTGAGTTTCACATTGGTTCATGTGAGATATTTATAACAAGTATGCAATGAAGTCAAACTTTATTAGATTTGATTCAAGTAATATGACATATTTATTTTGCTTTCCAATCTATAATTTTTTGATGTTCTTGGCTATATAATGAAGTTCATTTATGTTAACAACTATTAGATTAAATATTTTTATCCCCAATTATTTTCAAATAATTTTATACTTTAATCTTTGTATTCTTATTCTTTCTTTCATCGTTTCATTTAAAACTTGAACCATTTAAGGATGCTATGTTATAGATTATAGTTGTCTTCCAATTCTTTTTAAATCAAGTTAATAGTATGAAAATATTGTTGATGAGTAGATGAATTATTACAAGTTCTATTTTAGATTTGTATTCTCTTTATCTAGATATATTATTTACCAAAGTCATTTTTTTTAGGTGTACTATATATATATATATAACATGGAAAATGTAGATCATGTTCCACCTGTGCCAGATTCGTTGTTTGCAAATACTAGCAATGAGATAAAAAAAATTGAGAGATTCATTAGCACATGGTGCAAACCCGGGGATATATAGTGAACCATGCATGTTAATATTGCATAGTCTAGAAAAACTAAAAGATGAATTTGAGAGGACTAGTGCATATTCCCCAGATAGAGTGATTGCTATTCTTTCCCGCATGCAGGAAGTACATGGTGACGTTCCCCTTAAACAAATACAAGATAGTGTCACCAAAGAAATGATAAAAACCACTTGTTTTCCATTTTATCAAAATGTGCGTAAGGTTAGGGGATACCAGGTCACTAGATATGTCGATCATGCTATGGCCTCATTGATCTACCCACAATTTCTCGCAGCACATGGTCTATACCCAAACAATGACCAGATTCCATTGTATTTTGTTCAGCAGTTGTATGATGAGGTCCATTTGGGCCTCAAAGTTAACTACCTAGACATTCCACCATATGTTGGTCAGGGGCGTGGTAGGATTGCTGATAGGCCCACCTATTGTCGAGCAGATAGACCACCCCCAATGTTTAGGGTATTGGTTGAGGTGGCCGAGTCTCATGCTCTCCTTTGACTCTAGCCCCATATGAGATGAGGTTGTCATTGCTTCCTAAAAGGAAGCAATTGACACTATAAGTGACATTGCAACTGCCACCACTAAGATATCTACTAATCATGTAGGTCATTATTTAATGTCTAGACATTCATGATCCACACCATTTCC
>VDFB02058242.1:2137646-2221605 GCA_007258455.2 Sequoia sempervirens
TGTTTGATCAGTATGCTTTGACTTCATTGGTTTGATCTCTTGCAATGACATTGGAAGTCTGGAAACTGAAGGGAATCCACCACATCCACCCACCCAATTTCCCAATGGAATTTGTACCCCAATAGGTCTGCGGTGACCATGGACCTCATATTAACAAGATTTTGTTGAGGAAAATAATGGATAAAGACAAGGAGGTCTTCGGCTAGACAGAGCGGGATGCCAAGGTATTAGAGTAGAGGAGTGTATCTACAAAGCATGAAGTTTTGGTTACCTGGATGCCATGAGAGGAGTCAATCTTAATGCCTACATCCAAAATATTTTCCATATTCATATAGCTAAGTATACTCCTTCACAATTATTCTATTAGAGTAGTTTTAAATTACTCTTGTAGCCAAAAAGATTAATTTAGGTTGGTTAAAGCATGTTCAGATGATAAAGCACATACAACTGCTACCATTAAGGGGATATTGAATTACAATTCAAGTAATAATAAAAATAAAGAAAAAGACAATTCCTTTTCTCTTATACATAGGCTAGAATTGTGTACAATTTATGGAAGCTTAAAAGAGGGCACATGAGTTATTTGATAAAATACCTCCAAGAAATGTGGTCTTCAATATTGCCCCAAGGTAGGGAATGTTCCAATTGAGTTACAAAAGACAAGCCTTAGAAATATGTGATTAGATGAAAAACTAATCTCCTATTTATTTACACTCATCTAGAGTTTGAGAAGAGAGCACAATATGTAGAAAGGCATGATTAAAGAGGATTCCTATTAGATTTGTAAATGAAGGGAGCCATTTTGTATCACCACCACAAAGCTTCAGAGTAGAATTCAATGAAGAATAATTTATATCTAAACTCTCTTGAATATGTTGGAAAGGTTATACATTTTCTTGTAGCTTTTGAAGCATGAATTTGGAATTGACCCATGTTGTAGTTAAAAATGACTAAGTAAAAGTGATTTATGCTTATTTGTGAAAGGTTGGATATATATAAATTAAATATTACTTTTATTGATTTAAAACGAAATTAACATTCTTTATAAGTAAATGGGAATCAAAACCTAAGGGTAACTAATATTAGTATGGTGCTCAAGAACTTGAAAATTTAGGATTATGAGAAGTTCATAAACTGAGAATTTGTTATTTAATCAAGGGTTAAATTATTTGAATACCCAAGTGAATGGAATTTTGAGTAGACATTTAGTTCATTACATCTCTATATTGAGGCTTTACGTGAATCAAGGTGGCAGAGTCCTAGATCAAATCTTTAGTTGCAAGATAACCTTATAATAGGAACCACACAACATATATAATTAATATGAGTTGTGCTTATAGCACACACGCCTTGTTCAGACTGGGGAACCCCCTCTTTCTTTTTTGGCCTTGTCGGGTCATTTTTCCTTTGCCTCATTTTGTGTGCACCTAATTTTGAACTTAAGTTGGTCACATGTAGTAAAGTATCTAAAGTCCCTTTGACCAAAATCCCCCCCCCAAATTTGCTAAGTTATTTGCCTTTGTGGGTTTGGACATGCGGGTTTCCCTTGCTCCTTCATCGTTGTGTCCTCCTGGCTTCACGAATCCACATTTTCAAGTTTCCCCTTGTAGGCCACCATTATCTTTCTGTCGCTTGCTAGCAGCTAACTCCTGGCATCCACCTGCATTGTGGGGTCTGTAGTTTTTTGTTTCCACCTTGGTCTTTGGCCAACGTACGTGCCAAGTCAAGTTTCTACTTCCCACCAACCCAACTACCTATCGTACTGAAATATAATGCACACCATTAATGCATTTTGGCCTATAAATATGCAGCCCCACCTTTCATTTTCATTTGCATTTTTGAAATTCCAAAGAGAGGAAAATAGAGAACAAGGAACTCGTGCCTGCACAAGCTTACAATGGATCCAAACCAAGGTTTTCATCAGATTTCTATGTTGTTTCTAGGTATTTCCATGATTAAACAATGTCTTTACAAAGTTAGGGTTTCATAAGTAGTAAATCTTTGACAATCCAAGCTCTCCTTTGTCGCGAAAATCCATCAAACTCTCTCATGTCCTTCAGCCCTGCATTAGGTATCCGCCTAAATCAACAAAATCCCTTGATATTGGTTAAAAATACGTCTCGGTGCCCATGTAGGGCCTCGATTTTCTATTGTCATTCTTCATACAACAAAGAAACCCTTGCGGATCATACCCTCGTCTCCACTGTCTTTGATAGCATGTGAAAACCTCAAAGAAATGATGAAGTCATTAGACCTATGTGGAAGTCCCCATATGGGATTCTGCTTGCGGGTAGCTGCGGCCCCATCACTGTTGCTTAGCGGCCAAGCCCTCATGACTCCCTGAAGTGCAGGACCCATGTTCATCAAAATCGTCGAATGGACCAAGCTCATCACTTGAAAATTTTGCTAAGTTTGAATTGAGTTCTAGACCATGGCATGCAATTCGCCATCCTTTGACTATTGTTGTTTAATGACTAGGTCACCTCATCCATCCGCAATGCGGACTCCGCACTCGTCATCGCCTCCTTTCGTCTGCTAATCAAAACACTAAGTTAAAGCTCACTGCGGGAGGACCTTTGGAAATCACCATTTGTGGGTCACCGCTGGGTCATCACCGTTATCTTACCACCAAGTGACCACGTCTCCCCACATGGTGGGTTCCACAGGAGTGGTTTCCCTTTTATTTTTTGAAGTTCTTCAACGCCAAAAATTAAGTCTAGGAGTTGGATGTGGGCTCGCCTATGTAGAACGTTGCTTGCGGACCACCATCCCTCCAAGGTCGTTCCTTAACGACAAAAATTATATGGTGGCCTGATGATTCCCCTTCGCACTTTCTCAAAACATAGGCACAACCCAAGCCATTCAAGGTTCCTGTGGGTCCTACAATGTAGAACTCTTTGTCCAGATCGCCACCTACCAAATGACATTGTTTGACGACTAAGCCTAAAATGGAAATCTTCTTCATGGCTCCCACACGTCCCAGACCCGCAAAGCATTAAAGCATAATCCAATGACAACAAGTACCCTACAACCTATTTTTGCATGTTCCTAATCACCTCATAATAAATTTGATCGCTAAATAAACAATGCAGAATTTCTCCTATGGGTGGTCACCTACGGGTCTCTGTGGCCTTAGTACCCTTTTCTCATTGTCTTCCTTCTGACCGCTTCTAGCTCAGGGAAACTCACATCCTTGGTCCCGCAATCACCTAAATGATTCAGATGAACTCCAAATGTTGAACAATGATGAATTTTATGATCTTTTAATGATGCATAGATCGATCTAACACTCATTTTGCAGGATGCAATTGATGTTCGCCCTAATTTACGTGTAAACACACTTTTAATGCATCTTTTGTATGCGGGAATTATGGAACCTATTGCAAGACTACTAGGGAGGCTTGTTGAGAAAGTTGATAAAGGAATGAAGCCTACTCTCTTGCCAAGAGGGAAAGAAGAAAAAGATCAAATGAAGTATCAGTTTCACGGGGTGGAGTGTACCTCCAAGACCTCCTCTACTTGGGACTCAGTATCAGATACCAACCTAGGACACATGGATATTGATGAGTTTAGGCAAAGGGTGATGGTTAACCCTACCACAGTGAATGCACAAAAGATCAGGGCAAGTGGTCTTGCCAAGGCGGCTAGCTTTCCTCCCGCATTGATTGCCTTGGAGTTGGTCATGACTTGTTGGGAATGTTATCATTCCAATAGGAAAGTTATTGATAAATATGGGAGGGTATTGGCAGACTTGTCTGCTATATCTATTGGAAAAACATTCCACATCCCCACATTTGATAAAATGGAATAAACATAGAAGGAATTTTCCAAAAACATGTGGAAACAAGACCCTCTTGGGTGCAAAAGAATAATCAACCAAAATTGGTTGAAAGAAAAGAGGGGTAGTGCCAACAAAGTACCCCAGGAGTTGTTCATAAGTGATTTATTTGAAGAATACTATGATCTGGTCACTCTATTAAGCAGATTAATGGGCCTACCAACTATTGCATTCTTTGAGGAATGAATGTTCTACTTCATTGAGGAGATCATCCGAGGGGAGAACAAGTTCCACTGGGCTAAGATGATCAGCTATAACCTTCACAACTAGCTCATGGCAGTAAAGAAGACCTCCAACTTTTATATGGCATCATATATGGTATATCTACTAGCAGAAAAGTTCCCATATAAAGGATTATTTAGTGCAAGCCCACTGGGAACAAAGAAATGGGAGCTCAAAGTCTATGATTGCTACCCTCAGCTGCAATATAGAAACTTCAGGAAAGGATATAGAAGGGTGAATGATAGCTTCATCACACACATAGTCAGACTCCTGGGAGGAGACTTTGAAAGGAGGGTATCACATAGTGTGAAGGCCTTCATTAAATGATTTGGATATTTGTTCATACAGTTCCCAAAGTTCACATATATCAAAGTAGAAGGGTTCTCAGGGAAGCCCTACTGGTTGTCGCACTACCCCAATGATTGCATCATCTTGCTAGAAGCTTCTTGGTAGCTGTAAACTTCCCACACATTGTTGAGCGATAAACACCAAGCTGGGATCCCATATATGTTTAATTTCGGGCAAGGGATGTACTCCTTCCCCGTCGCCCAATGTGCGAAGTATTCAGAGAAAGAGTTGGTGGAGTATAACTTGGATCTCCAAACAGACCAGGGAAGGATGGACCCTTATGGAAAATTGAAGAAATGGCTTGGAAGACAGTATGCTCACCAACTTCAAGTTGAATATTCTTGAGCCAATTGTGGAGATGATAAAGATGTGTGAATGAGGCACTATATGAGAATGACAACCCAATTCGTGAAGTTAGTAAATCTATTCTATGCGCCTGATCAGATAGTGGAGGAAGATGACAATAATGTTGATGATAGATACAATGTTGTGGCCAAATTTCCCTTTCCTGTAATAGATTGGAATGAAGAGGAGGTCACCGACCTTGATATATTGACCCAACCTATTGAAAATAGAACAAGATAGTGGGTAGATGCACAAATTACCCAACTTAAAGAGCAAGGTGCTGAATTGACTTATGGCAAGCTCAAGGATGAGCTTAAAAGTGAAATTGACAGTGGCACACCCGTTGTCTCATTAGAAGAAGCTCCCATGTCCCCACCAGTAACAAGGTCGAAGTAAAGAAAGGATACACCTGAGAAAAATCCAAAACAAAAGGTGTATTCTAGAAAGCCCACTGAAGGGTAGTCATCTAAAAGAGTGAAGAAAATAGGGACATTCATGCTTGAAATGCCCACCATAGAGGAGGATCCTCAACATGAGGATGAAGAAGAAATCGAGCAGCCACACTCGCCACCTACCAAATCTGCTCACACTACCACTGTCACCATTGCCACTCCTCCACCTCCTTCTTCTCATGCTTTGCCCATTTCATCCCCGCCCACCGTGGACATCTCAATCCACCTCTCCTCCACCTCACCAACTACACTCTAGTGATGATACTTGACTCCTCTTCTATGACATCTCCACTATCATATTTTTCACTCCCTCCTCCACTACCTACTTTCTCTACTCCACTACCCACAATATCCACAATTACCATGTTGTCTCTCACTTTGCCTCATGCTTTTGCAACATATATGTAGAAGGTTCTTGATGAACTCTTTTGGGTGATCCTTGACCCCAAGGTCCAAGTCTTAATGGCTCAAATTGTAGCTGCCCTACCTCTTCCCTCACCACCTATAGAGCCACCAAAAATGGAAGCCACGATGCAGATATCAGAAGAGATGGAGAAGTTCCATGCAAAGCAAAATGGAGAGGTTGTGAAAGATGTAGTTGAAGAGCCCGGAGATTGAGATCAGGATGATTACTTTGAACACTCAGAAGGAGGATTGAATATAAACTTGGACAAGGTGGCTTCTAATGAAGAGAGGTAACAAAATTCAGAAGAGGACGTTGAGGCTCTTAATGAGCATTATGTTATAAAAACATCTGATCAGGAGTTGGATGAAGAGTTGCCCTGACAACATGACAAAGCTAGTGAAAGGTATGACCCTGAAGAACACTGATCCAAAGAAGAGAAGGTAGACATTGACACAAATGTGGAGATACCTGAAGAGCCTCCTTTAATTGGCTAAGAAAAGGACCTGGTCCAGGAAGAAGAAGCACCTATTGAAAAAAAGGAAGAAAGAGAGAAAGATAAAGAAGAAGAAGACACACCAGAAAAAGGCCTTGGGCCTGAGCACCATGTTGAGATTGAACACAAAGAAGAGAAGACACTCCAAGAAAAAGAAACCACTAAGGAGAATATAACTTCTACCAAGCCAAACCGAGCGAGGGCTATACAAATTGAGGGCTTAGATGAAGAGGAAAATAATGATCAAGAAGCTCTAGATAATGAAGAGGAGAAGCCTTAGAATGAAAAAAGAGAGGAAGGTGATCATGAATCACTCAAGGGACAAGTCGAGGTGTCTAACTAGATGAAATGACAATCAAAAAGGAAGGATCATGTGGTCACAGACCCTAAAGCAAGGCTTGATGCAATAATAGCCAAGGTACAAAAAAATGGAAAAGAGAAGAAGCCCAAGGTCTGCTCCCACATCACAGTGGATGCCTTTGGGTCCCGGATGATACAAATTTCCACCCTTGTGACAAAAAAAGATACAGGTGTCATGTAAGGTCAAGGCTACAACACATCAATGATCAATCTGGGCTCGACGACCCAAGAACAAAATTTAGATGAATTCCAAGGGTCGGTGGTCACCATCGTGCAACAAATGAATAAGGATCAGTCCACAAAAGAACTGAAAGCATAGGTAGCAGATCTTACGCCTACATCCAACAATGGACATCAACAGAAGAAGAAGCTCCAACAAAATCGTCAACACCACCCTCATTGCTCTCAAAAGAAGATATTTGTAAAATGGAGAAAAGGAAGAATTGGACCAAGTCCATGACCGAATGGTTCAATAAGGTGGTATCCAGCGGTGATAAAGGGATTGACCATGTAGTCACAATGTACAATAGGTATCAGAGCTTAGGAAAAGACATAGAAAGTATGATGAATACTTGTAAGGAGTTCCCATAAACATACACGATCACTTATTCTAAGTTGGAGTGTATCCTTAAGCTTTCTCGAGATATTTGGAAAAAGGAGTTGCAAATCATGAAGGAAGACCACTGGCTAGTGGAAACTTGGTTAATAAATCTAGATTATAGAAAGGAAGTTCTGGAAAAGGTTTTGCGTGACCTTGAAGTTGATCATGAGTGGGTTGTTGAGCATCAGGCAGATAGTGCTAAATATCTGAAGTTAATGATAGATTTTGAGATGCTTGCCTTGGAACTAGATTCAGGGAAGATCAAGCCTTTGTTCCACAAGAAATTTGAGCAAGGAGCTGGTGACATGCTATCACTAGGCTTCATGTATTTTGCTACAAGAGATTTCATGTAGATAAAGCAGATAATCAAGGTTGCCTCAAATTATGCAGAGAATTGGCAAGAAATCATTGAAAGAATCATGAGGATGTCCTTCTAGATCCTCAAATCTGAGCTCTCTAAAGAAAAGAAGCTTATGGATGTATTTGGAAAATTCATCAAGTATGCAAATGCTTAGAAAGAAGCTAGAAAGCCCACCATAGATGATGAATACTTGTCAAAATAACTACAAAGGATGGCAACCACTAAAGACAAAACTGCTACAGTAATCTGAGCCACACAATGAAAGTTAATCTTGTCCATTCATTTTTCTTTTGGAAAACTATAAATAGGGGCATCCTCTCATTTTCAAGGAGAGAGATGAGTTGTGTAAAGTTATGCTACAGAAAATTAATGACAATAGCATTGTTTGATGGATTCTTGTGTTTTCTTCTCATGTGTGCATGTTCATTCTCCCAATATTAGATTTTAGCTTTGATGTTCTAGTTTTAAGTTGCTTCTAGTTGTTAGTTCATGTTGCACTTTAATGGTGAAGAATGCTATGGTGTTGATATCTTCCTTGCTCATACTTTTTGTTGTCTATTGATGATAAACAACAATGTAAAGTTAGTTTGAGTATTGTTTATATTTTTGCACTTGAATTCATCTATTGTTCATGCTTTAATGGTGAATGGATGGTTGAAAATCTGCAAACCTTAGAAGATTGCACTTGTTTCATGAGACTGCAGGTTGATCTTGGTTAAATGGAACTTAGTTTTAGGAAGGTTGTCCACTATAACATCCTCCATTGTTATTGTTCAACATTAGCTGTAGGTCTAGGAAACTTCTTATCCCTTTTCCCTTTTGACCTTTCTTTGAAAATTGAAGTAAGAAAAAGTTCTAGCATCATCCCAAAGCCAAATATGATGAGTAAAGAGGAGTTTTAGATTGTTTTCTTGAACTTGCAATAGTTGTTCTTCATTTCCAGAATTCACAACTCCTTTTGCAGACCCAATTCCATCCAAACTTAGTGATCATAAATGCCCTCTGTGATTACCAAAAAATCACATCAACCAACTAAACAATTCCAAGCTTAGTCATGACTTGACACCTGAGAGACCTTGGGGTGATTTCTAAAACTTAGCTGCAGAAATTACCTTTCAAGAGAGGCATTGCACTTGTGCATTATCTATGTTGAGAAGTGCAGTAATACCCATCAATAGAACTAGTGCTAGAAGGAGGGCCACTAGGCTAAGCTAGATTGAATTGGGTCCTCCTCCCCTCAAAGGTCTCATAGAGTGCTTAGATCCACACCAAACAAGGGAGGATTCCAAGAGATAAAACCTCCCACTAAGGATAAGAGAGCCAAAAAGGGAGAAGAATTAGCTTCTGCCCCATCCACTCGACCTCCATCTCCTCTATCTCCTTCTGTTCATCCACCCCATTCCTCCCCTTCACTTCCAACAACGCTTCCATCTTTCCATCCACTCCAAACTAACTTTCCACTCTTCACCTCCCACATCCAAGGTGTTGTCCCAATTACTGCCCCTTTCTAGCCTCAAGTTACAATAGCACAACAAGTGAAACCTCCGCCCCCCACAATGGTTTGGCTGGGTAACAACCCATCTCCATTGTCCTTCAATGATTATCATGACATTCCTAAGAATTCGGAGGGCTTCTACACCAAGTTTCATCCACATGATCTGCAAAGGACAGCAGAAGAGCACATTAAAATCTTCTAGATAGCATTAAAGGATATGCAGATCAAACATGAGGATGTAGCTTGTAGGCTCTTCCCTTACTGATTGGGGGAAGAGGCCTTCTATTGTTACATCCATCTACCAACTGGATCCATCACCACTTGGGACCAAATGAAGAACACATTATTATAGAATTTCAAAGTTCCCATTAGCCCCAATGAACTATATCAATAGTTCATGTTAGTTAAGAGAGAGGTCAATGAGCTTGTCAGTTCATTCAATGACTGATTTCATAGGGCTTTCATGAAGTTGTAGCTGCCTTATGTGGTTGATGATGCCTCAACTAGGTTGGTCTATTATGCATCCTTGGATAATTTTACATCCATATTAGTGAAAAGGATGTGCCTGCCGCCTGCTAGGTTGGTGGATGCATATGCAGAAGCAGCCACAACAAGCACGGATTTGGGGTAGCATATCGCAAGTTCATTTCCCTCATTGGGACCAACTGCTCATCCAACCCAAATCCAAGGGCTTACCCATGCCTTGGCCAATCAGACACCCATGTTGAAACAAGTCCCTCAACTGCCAATAGTACCACATCTAGGGCAGCCATTGAACCGAGTGTCTTCAATACCTCATTACTTGTAGTCTTCACAATAGCAAGCCTATACTCAACAATCTCAGGTACCCTCATACCTATAAGCTTCCAAGTTTCCAATGGCCCAATAGAGCCAACCTGTGACACAACCCGTATTCCTTCAAAATTTGGTACCACAGTAGAACAATGTGGAGAAGGATCAGATTGATGAACTGACCAAACTAGTTAAGAAGTTGTCTACGGAGATGACACACCAAGGAACTAGAATAACCAGTTGCAAGCCTCTCAAAGGAGCATCCAAGCCAACCTCAATTGAGATAACCATGATCTGGGTGCATCTTCCAAACAAAATTATGAAAGAGGACAAAATTTAGGATGAAACTTAGAAAGAAGGCCATCACAAAGGAAAAATAGAATGTGGAACATAAGGCAAAACAATGGAGGTGTTCCCACGCCTCTCGATCAGCTAGGTGGTACTGATAAGCCTACAACTGGAGTCTATTTAGCTGAGGCTACCTTATCTGGATGGTGTCAGATCCACAAGATGAATAAGTATTTTGAGTTGGATTGCCCAGAATTCCAAACTGCAGTAGAAATTTTTCAAGTAGAAGTCTAGAATGCAGTTGATGGCTTGGATTGCAAAGACTTATTCCCTTCAGAGCCATACAATTCCTCATTGTTGGTGGTCAACCAGATTCCTTTCCCAAAAACCAAAAGCAATACTCCCGAGAAGGAGGCTACTTCCAAAGATGAAGAAGCAAAAGAGGTAAGTAATGAAAGTTCCCTATCCCAACTCTTCAATTCAATAGATAATGGTTCAGTGAATGAGGAGGAACCACACAAGGATTAAGTTCAAATGTTTCATAAAATGGAAACCCCATACAACTTAAGGAATTTTCAAGTTGGCGACCCTTTCATGACTTCTACTTCTCCCAACAACTTTAGTACCCCGCTTGATCCTAATGCCAGCAACAATCCTACTTATCCTCATGTACCCACCCAGTACTTTAGTAGGAATAGACAACCAAATCAAACTTAAGATCAGCCCTAGTTCCTACCAAGGAAAATTTTTTGAAGTAGAGGTTGAACAAATAGGGGAATATGTAGCTAAAGAATTCAAGAAGGTTAAGTTGAGTCTTTCAGCTTTTGAATTACTCAGAGTCCCAACTATCAAAAATTCCTTATTTAGGATGCTCAATGGGACTTCTCCATCCAAGCCAACCCAAGAATCGCTTGCCAAGGTGGTTTCATTTGATACCTCCCAAAGAGAACCTGTAGTTAGGGAAATCTTGGGAAAGAAGCCTGATCAACCCCTGAATCAACAAGTAAACAAGCAACCAGATAAAGAGTCAAACCAAGTGCAACCAAAGGATAAATACAATGGAAAGGATAAGGCTCAAGTAGCCTAGGCTGATGTTTCAATGGGGCTATTCCAAGGGAAATTGGAGACCCCTCCTTTCTTAACAACAATCATAATATTTGGTAAGAATCTACATAGCTGTCTGCTTGATTCAGGAGCTTCAACCAATTTCATTCCACTGGTAGTGTGTAAATCCCTAGGAATAACTCCCACCCCCTCCCAATGGAAATTAACTAAGTTGGATAAGACAAAAATGAACATAGTTGGGGAATTGAATAGGATTCCCATGCAAATTGTGGTGGACCCAAGAGTCTAGTAGGTTATAGACATTCAGGTTGCCAATATCCCAGACACTTATGGCATCATACTCAAAATAAATTTCACTTGAGCCTTAAATGGTTATGCTGCATTAGATTATTCCCACCCGTGGCTACCTTGGAAGGGGTTGCCTAATCAAATCCGCATTGATCAAGACCCTCAAAAGAAGTTCATGATTATTGAGTACAATAACACGAATGAGGTGTTATTCACATAGATAGAATTGGGGAATTATTTCCCTGTGACATATCAAAATGTTGAGGAGTTTCAAGAAGAAGAATTGGTCAAAGAAGTCCTCATGTTGTGCGATGCTCCTATCAACCTAACTTCCCTCCCAAGTAGCATGGAAGTACTAACTGAATCAGAAGATGAAGGGCTACTTGAAGATGGTAACCTTGGATTTTTTGATGACTTCTAAGAATTTATGCAAAAATGTGCATAGGATCAACTCAATTTGGGAGCCGGAATGGATTTTCAAGAGCTACTACTACCAAGTTGGTGTAGGGTACATAATGCAATCCATTTCAAATTTGAATGTTTCCTATGTCAAACAACAGTCGAGCATATCAAAGGGTAGGTCACCTCAAAAGAAGCTGCAAGAGGACAACATGATTGCAGCCAACCCATATATACATAGCCATTTGAGGATGCAAAAGTAGATACACAACCAAGAAAGGAATCATGCCCAAACAAATCCAAAGTCAAAGACTCTTCTAAGTTTTGGACATTATGTTTTGATGGGTCCAAATCCAAGCAAGGAGTGGGAGCCAGCTTCGAGCTCATTAGTCCCACGGGTAAGACATATTTTGCTACCAATAGATTACAATTCTATTGCATAAATAACATAGCAAAATATGAAGCATTAGTCCATGGGATTTTAATGGCATTAAGAAATAAAGTTAAAATGTTGCAAGTGTTTAGTGATTATGAGCTAGTAGTGAAGCAAGTTAGGAAACTTTACTCCTATCATGACAAAAGGTTAGCAAACTACAGGCATAGGGTGTGGGATCTTATAGAAGACCTAGATACATTTAATATTCAGATGATCCCACGTAGTAAAAATCATATTGCCGATGCATTAGCCCAAGCAGCAAGTACCCTCCAACCTCTATCATTAATTGGCTTAAAGAAATTCACTATATAGCTCACCTCTATCCCGTCATTTCCTAACAATGTAACCAAATTTTAGGTTTTTAATGATGATAAGCACATCTTCAACTTCATCACAAGCTCCAATGTGTTTGCAACCCAAATCATAGATGAGGCTAAACCAGAAGAGGTTGAACATGACATAGAGGGGGTGATCAATTTAAAGAACAATACAATACCATGGGGCATGGTCTAGTTGGAAAGAATATTTGATTTGGATCAGATAAGGGATCAGGATCCGTAGGCTAAGAAAGAGTCAATAGACAATCAATGTGACGCTCACAATATGGGCACGACTAAAGAAGTCAAGAATGTTTTTATAGGAAAAGTCTACACACTAGAGGAAAGAAAAGTGATCATTAATGCCTTGCACATTTATCATGATGTGATTGCATGTGGATATAAAGACTTGAAGACATATGATACGTCAATTATTGCCCATACCATTCCTCTCGAGCCAGATGTAAGACCTTTCCACCAGCATCAACGCCCAATCAATGCATTACTTGAGCCTATTATCTTTAAAGAAGTATAGAAGCTACTTTCTGCCCTAGTCATCTTTCCAGTCTGAGATTCAACATGGGTGGCTAACCTAGTTCTAGTCAGAAAAAAGAACAGTGAAATTAGATTGTGCGTGGATTTTAGGAATCTAAATAGAGCCTATAGAAAGGACAACTATCTAGTGCCCTCACTGGATGAAGTATTACAAATAGTCAATGGATCCTAGATGATGTTTTTTTTGGAAGGCTACTCAAGATATAATCAGGTTATGGTGCAGTATGAGGATAGGCATAAAATGGTATTCACCACAAAGTGGGGAACATTTGCATATAGAAGGATGTTGTTTGGATTAATCAACACTGGCACTACTTTTTAGTGTACCATGGGCATAGCCTTCAAAGATCTCATGGGAAAGTGCACCATCATATACATGGATGACCTCACTATGTTCTCAAAGAAAAGAGGGGTCCATGTCTCTGATTTGTGCAGGGTTTTTCAGAAGTGCATAGATTTTGGCATCTCATTAAATATGAAGAAATGCATTTTTGGGGTGACTGAAGGCAAGCTGTTGGGACACATAATCTCAAAAAAATGGATCTCAATTGACCTCAAATGCATCTAGGCTATATTGAAAATTCAGCCCCCAGACAACAAAAAGGAGATGAAGTCCTTCGGGAAAATTAACTTCATTAGGAAGTTCATCACAAGCTTTGTAGAAATCATCAAGCCATTGAATGCCATCCTCAAACAAGATGCTAAAGTAGAATGGACACTAGAAGCCAGAAAATATTTTGAAGAAATTAAGAGGGCAATTGCAGATGCTCCATTGCTAGTTAGTCTAGACTATTTGGAGCCATTTTACATCTACTCCTTTGCTTTAGACCATTCATGCACCAACATGTTAACCCAGAAGGATGACGAAGGGAATGAGCACCCCATTGCATTTATGAGTGCTCTATTGAAGGACACTAAATTACATTATCACAATGTTGAAAAGTAGGCATATGACTTGGTCAGAGGAGTTAAAAAGTTCATACATTACATCTTGAGGAACAAGGTATTCACAATTGTATGAGACCTAGTTGTCAAGACCCTGTTGATGCAGAATGAGTTAGGAGAAAGAAGAGAAAAATGGGTCACATTGTTACAAGAATATGACATGGAAATTCAGCCCATGATGCTAGTTTGAGGGCAATCCCTCACTCGTACCATAGCAGAAATAGGACTCGAGCTCATAGTGTAGTAGTACCAGTTGGAGGACATCTCTCTAGGAGAATGGTATGACAACATTGTCTATTATTTGTTGAACAACAAGTGCCCATCACAGTTGCAAGGAGTACAAAAACATGCTTTGAGATTGAAGAGCAATAGCTACATGTTGCAGGGATCCATATTATATAAGAGAAATCATGAAGGAATCTATCTTAGGTCTCTTGGAAAGGAAGAAGCAGATGAAGTACTAAAATAATTCCATGAAAATTTCAGCACTGGTCATGGATTCAGCCCTTCAGCTGCCCATCAGATTCTATGGGTTGGGTACTATTGGCCGATGCTATTCAAAGATGCACATAACCACATCATATCATGTCACGTCTGCTAGATCGTTGCCACCTGGGAAAGGAATGTTGATTTCCTGTTGCAACTAGTTGTGGAGGTAAGGCCTTTTGCTCAATGGGGACTCAATTTCATTAGACCGGTAAGCCCGCCATCCTCTATAGGCCATAGGTATATTTTGACCACCACTAATTACTACACTAGATGGACTGAGGAAATAGCATGTAGGAAATGTACAACTGAAGTAGTCACTAATTTTTTGGACAACTTTATTTTGAATCGCTTTGGTTGTCCATTTGCTCGTGTTTGTGATAATGGCCTTGCATTTGCATCCCTTAAGTTTTCCAATTGGGCCTTTGATTGCATAATTTCCCTCAAATTATCCTCCAATTACTATCCCCAAGAGAATGGCCTAGCTGAATCCACCAAGAAAAATCTGATGACTGTTATCTGAAATTTGCTTGACAAGAACCCAAAAGACTAGCACACCCAGCTATGTTTTTCTCTATGGGCAAATTGCACCTGCCACAATGTTGCCTTTGGGAAATTCCCCATTTCACCTCATCTATGGCTTAGAGTCTGTATTCCTAGTCCACCTCAAGATCCCCACGCTCTAATTCGTTAACACCTACTATGAAGAGGGAGAACTCCAAGAGGCCCACCTAGCTGAATTGATACATTTAGAGGAAGTCTGCCACCAAGCAATAGAAAATTTCACCAAACACTAGGGCATAGTCAAAAGATGGTTCAATCACCGAGCCAAAGTAAAGACCCTTAGGATTGCTGATTTAGTCCTCTATTGGGACAAGGCCCATGAGAAGAAAGGGAGACATGACAAATTCAACAAGCTTTGGCTTGGCCCCTTTCAAATTTTTGAGATTCTAGGAGATAATGTTTTTTTCCTTAAGACCTTCATTGGAGAGGATGTCCCATTACCTATCAATGGGTAGTACCTCAAGCATTATTTCCTTGCTTGAGCTTTTGAAGGTCATTCCTTTGTGTATAGTTGTATATAGTTAGAGTAGGTTCTTTTTTTTTGTTGTTTTTGCTTCGCTTTTGCTCGCTTTCTCGACTTTTGTTTTTTCTAAGGGTTTTTTCTGGTCTTGATGCGGTGGTCATGCTTGGCTCTTCAGAGGGCCCACTTTGCTTCCTGCTCCCATCTATTCTTTGGATAAGTCTTCATGAGTTACCACGAATTTCTATTTGCCTCCATGGGCTAAGTTTCTTTACTTGAACTCCAACTTGGCCTAGGATTGAACCCTTATTTGAATCCCTTCATGCTTATCTCAGATTATACATGAAATACATCTTAAGTACTCTTGATGAGCTATCAGATAGTCATTATGAAGCCATGGCAAGTGAGAAATATTAAGTTTTCTCCACTGAACACTATGATTTCCAAACGCACTATGAGTTTCAGTGCTTATGCAGTTGAGAAAAATAGTATTGAAAGAAAATATGAGGAGTAAAGAAGATAAAAGAAAAGAAAATGTTGAAACAAGAAATTGTGTGGGTGTGCAAACAACTCTATCGGGGCTATGGACACCTGGCTAGCAATAGAAAAATGTTTGTGAGGTCACAACAACAATTTCGTTGGGGCTATGGATGCTTGACCAACAACGAAGTGATGTCCAGGTTAGTTTTGGGGTTAGACAACTTATGTAGCTTGCCCTATATGGTTTCTAAGGGAGGGAAATGAACTCACTGCACATGCTTTTGAGATATTTTTGTGATTTGATGCAACCAAGGATTCTATTATTTTCAAGTCTTTAGTTCATTTGAGGAAATTGGCTTCTAGTTTGCGAAGCTAAAGATTTCGGGTTTCAGATGAATCCTTACCCTTAGAACACTCAGGATCATTCTCCCAGCGAAGTCACCATTTTTTGTGCTTATAGCACACACGCCCTGTTCAGACTGGGGACCCCTTCCTTTTTTGGCCTTCTTTGGTCATTTTTTTCCTTTGCCTAAGTTGGTCACATGCAGTAAAGTCACCAAAGTCCCTTTGACCAAAATCCCCCCCCCAATTTGCTAAGTTATTTTCCTTTGTGGGTTTGGACTTGCGGGTTTCCCTTGCTCCTTCATCGTTGCATCATCTTGGCTTCGTGGATCTGCATTTGTGGGTTTCCCCTTGTGGGACACCATTATCTTTTTTTCTCTAGCTAGTAGCTAACTCCTAGCATCCACCCACATTATGGGGTCCCCAGTCTCTAGTGCTGCGTGGGTCTTTGTTCAACATCCGCACCAAGTTAGGTTTTTGCATCCCACCAACTTGGCTACCTACCGTATTGAAATTTAATGTGCACCATTAATGCACTTTGGCCTATAAATATGCAGCCCTATCTATCATTTTCATTCGCATTTTTGAAATTCCAAAGAGAGGAAACTGAAGAACAGGGAGCTCGTGCCCGCACAAGCTTACAATAGATCCAAACCAAGGTTTTCATCGGATTTTTATGTTATTTTCATATATGTCCACAATTAAACAATTTCTTTACAAAGTTGTGGTTTTGTAAGTAGTAAGTATTTGAGAATCCAAGCTCTCCTTCACCACAACAATCCATCAGACTCTCTCGTATCCTTCAGCCCCACATTAGGTATCTGCCTAAATCAACAAAATCCCTTAATATTGGTTAAAACTATGTCTCGGTGCCCATGCGGGGCCCCAATTTTTCATTGTGGTTCTTCATATGGTGAAGAAACCCTTGCGGCCCGCACCCTCATCCTTGTTGTCTTTGATAGAATGTGAAAACCTCAAAGAAATGATGAAGTCATTGGACCTATGTTAAAGTCCCCATGCGGGATTCCACTTGCGGGCAACCACTGCCCCATTGTCATTGCTTAGTGGCCAAGCCCTCATGACTCCCCGAAGCACAGGACCCATGCTCACATTAACTATTGAATGGACTAAGCTCATCACCTGAAAAATTTGCTAAGCCTGAATTGAGTTATAGACCGCGACATGAGATTTTCCATCTTTTGACTACTGTTCTTTAACGACTAGGTCACCTCATCTGTCTGCAATGCAGACTCTACGCCCATCATCGCCTCCTTTAGTCTACTAAGCAAAACAATAAGTTAAAGCTCACTGAGGACAGATCTTCGTAGATCACCATCTGCGGGTCGCAACTGGGTCATTGTCACTATCTTATCACCGAGTGACCACGTCTTCCGGCATGGCAGGTTCCATAGGAGTGGTTCCCCTTTTCTCTTTTGAACTTCATTGACACCAAAACTTAAGTCTAGGAGCTTGATGTGGGCCCACCTATGCAAATTTCTGCCTGCAGATCACCATCCCTCCAAGGCCATTCCTTAACGACAAACATTTGACGGCGGCTTGATGATTCCCCTTCGCACTTTCTCAAAACATTGGCACAACCCAAGCTATTCGAGATTCCCATGGGTCTCGCAATGCATAACTTTGTGTACGGGTCACCATCTACCAAATGACAATGTTTGATGGCTAAGCCTAAACCGACAATCTACTTCACGGCTCCTACACATCCTAGACCCACAAAGCATTAGAGCATAATCCAACGATGCCAAGTACCTTGCAACCTATTTCCACACATGCCTAATCACCTCATAAGAAATTTGATCACTAAAAAAAAAAGCAAAATTTCTCCTACGGGTGGCCAACTGTGGTTCTCCATGGCCTTGGAGCCGTTTTCTCATTATCTTCTTCTTGACGGCTTCTAGATTAGGGAAACTTGCATTCCTAGGCCCACAGTCACCTAAATGATCCAGATGAACTCCAAATGTTGAACAATGATGAATTTTATGATCTTTTAATGATGTATAGATGGATCTAATGCTCATTTTGCACGATGTGATTGACGCTCACCCTAATTTACATGTAAATGCACTTATTGCATCTTTTGCATACAAGATTTATTGAACCTGTTGCAACACCATCAAGGAGGCCCATTGAGAAAGCTGATAATGGAAAGAATCCCACTCATGTGCCAAGAGAGAAAGAAGAAAAAGATCAAATGAAGTATTAGTTTCATGGGGTGGAGTGTACCTCCAAGCTCTCCTCTACTTGGGACTTAGTATCAGATACCAACCTAGGACACCTAGATATTGATGATTTCAAGCAAAGGGTGATGGTTAACCCTACCACAATGAATGCACAAAAGATTAGGACAAGTGGTCTCACCAAGGCGGTTGGCTTTCCTCCTACATTGATTGCCCTGGAGCTGGTCATGACTTGTTGGGAATGTTATCATTCCAACAAGAAAGTTATTGATAAAGATGGGAGGGTATTGGCAGACTTGTATGTTAGATCTTTTGGAAAAACATTCCACATCCCCACATTTGATCAAATGGAAGAAACTAAGAAGGAATTTTTTGAAAACATGTGGAAGCAAAACCTCTTGGGTGCAAAAGAATAATCAACCAACATTGGTAGAAATAAAAGAGGGGTAGTGTCAATAAAGTACCCTAGAAGCTGTTCAGAAGTGATTTCTTTGAAGAATACCATGATCTAGTCACTCTATTAAGCAAAGTAATGGGCCTACCAACTATTGCATTCTTTGAGGAATGAATGTTCTACTTCATCGAGGAGATCATCCGAGGGAAGACCAAGTTCCACTGGGCTAAGACGATCAATGAGAACCTTCACAACCAACTCATGGCAGTAAAGAAGACCTCCAAATTTTATGTGACATCATATCTAGTATATCTACTAGCAGAAAAGTTCCCATATAAAGGATTATTTAGTGTAGGCCCACTGGGAACAAAGAAATGGGAGCTCAAAGTCTATGATTGCTACCCTTAGTTGCAATATAGAAACTTCAAAAAAGAATATAGAAGGGTGAATGATTCCTTCATTACACACATAATCAGACTTCTGGGAGGAGAATTTGAAAGGACGGTATCACATAGCACGAAGGACTTCATCAAATGATTTGGGTATCTATTCATATAGTTCACATATATCAAAGTAGAAGGGTTCTCAGGAAAGCCCTACTAATTGCCGCCCTACCCCAACAATTGCCTCATCTTGCTAGAAGTTTCTCAGCAGCTGCAAACTATCCACACATTGTTGAGTGATAAACACCGAGCTAGGATCCCATATCCCTTGAGTTTCGAGCAGGGGATGTACTCCTTCCCCACCACCCAATGTGTGGAGTATTCAGAGAAAGAGTTGGTGGAGTATAACTTGGATCTCCACACAAACTGGGGAAAGATGAACCCTTATGGAAAGTTGAAGAAATGGGTTGGAAGACAATATTCTCACTGGCCTTGAGTCGAACATTTCTAGGCTAATTGTGGAGATGATAAAGATGTGCGAATGAGGCACTATATGAGAATGACAACCTAGTTTGTGAAGTCAGTAAATCCATTCCCTATGCTTGATCAGATAGTGGAGGAAGATGAAAACATTGTTGATCATAGATAGAATGATGTGGCCAACTTTCCCTTGCCTATAATAGATTGGAATGAATAGGATGTCATCAACCTTGATATATTGACCCGACCTATTAAAAATAGAACAAGATGGTGGGTAGATGCACAAATTACCCAACTTAAAGAGCAGGGTGTTGAATTGACTTATGGAAAGCTCAAGGAAAATATTGAAAGTGAAACTGATAGTGGCATAGCTGTCATCCCATAAGAAGAAGCTCCCAAGTCCCCATCAGCAACAAGGTCAAGGAAAAGAAAGGATACACTCAAGGGAAAGCAAAAACAAAAGGTGTATTCCA
Source organism: Sequoia sempervirens (assembly GCA_007258455.2). Taxonomy (NCBI): domain Eukaryota; kingdom Viridiplantae; phylum Streptophyta; class Pinopsida; order Cupressales; family Cupressaceae; genus Sequoia; species Sequoia sempervirens. The sequence continues at coordinate 2,157,913 of VDFB02058242.1, forward strand.
AAAATCCCACTTAAGGGCAGTCATTTAAAAGATTGAAGAAAATAGGGACATTCGTGCTCAAAATTCCCACGATAGAGAAGGATCCTCAACATGAGGAAGAAGAAGAAATTGATCAGCTGCACTTGCCACCTACCACATCTGCTCCCATTGTCGCTGTCACCATTGCCACTCCTCCACCTCCTTTTCAGGCTTTTCCCATTTCATCCCCACCCACCATGGAGATCTTAGTTCACCTCGCCTCCAACTTGCCAACTGCTCTGATGATGATACTTGAATCCTCTTCTATGACATCTCCACTATCATCTTCTTCACTTCCTCCTCCACTACCTACTTCATTTTCTCTACTACCCACAATATCCATAGTTAGCATGTCACTTCTCACTTTGTCGCATGATTTCGCGACATATATACAAAATGTGCCCGATGAATTCTCTGGGGTGATCCTTGACCCCAAGGTCTAAGCCTTAATGGATCAAATTTTTACTACCCTACCTCTTCCCTCACCACCCACATATCTACCAAAAATGGAAGCTACAATGCAGATCTCAGAAGAGATGGAGAAGTGCCATGCAGAGCAACATGGAGAGGTTGCGAAAGATGTAGTTGAAGAGCTTGAAGATTTAGATCAGGATGATTACTTTGAACACCCAGAAGGAGGACTGAATATAAACTTGGATAAGATGGACTTCGATGAAGAGGGGTTATAGACTTCAGAAGAGTACGTTGAGGATCTTAATGAGCATTATGTTATAGAAACATCTAACTAGTAGCTAGATGAAGAGTTGCCCTGACAACATGGCGAAGCTAGTGAAAGGCCTGACCCTAAAGAACATTGATCCAAAGAGGAGAAGGTAGACACTGAAACAAATGTCTAGATACCCGATGAACCTCCTCTAATTGGCCAAGACAAGGGCCTTGTCCAGGAAGAAGAAGCACCTATCGAAAAGAAGGAAGAAAGAAAGAAAGATAAAGAAGAAGAAACACCAGAAAAAGGCCTTAGGCCTAAGCACCATGTTGTGATCGAACACAAAGAAGAGAAGGCACTCCAAGAAGAAGGCATCACTGAGGAGAATACAACTTCTACTGATCCAAACAGAGGGAAGGCTATACAAATTGAGGGCTTAGATGAAGAGGGAAAGAATGATCAAGAAGTTCTAGATAATGAAGAGGAATGACCTTAGAATCAACAGAGAGAGGAAGGTGATCATGAATCACCCAAGGGAAAAATCAAGGTGCCTGACTGGCTAGAATGAAAATTGAAAAGGAAGGTTCCTGTGGTCGTAGACTCTAAAGCAAGACTTGATGCAATAATAGCCAAGGCATAAGCAAAAACCAAAAAAGAGAAGAATCCCAAGGTCTACTCCCACATCATAGTGGATGCCTCTAGGTCCCGAATGATACAAATTTTCACCCCTATGACAAACAAAGATACAGGTGTCATGCAAGGTCAAGGCTACAACATATCAACAATCAATTTGGGCCCTGCGACCCAAGAACAAAAGATAGATTAATTCCAAAGTTCGGTGGCCACCATTGTACAACAAATAAATAAGGATGATTCCACAAAAGAAGAACTAAAAGCACAGGTAGTAGATCTTACCACCTACATGCAATAGTGGATGTCAACAGAACAAGAAGCTCCAGCAGAATCGTCAGTGTCGCCCTCATTGCTCTCGAAAGAAGATATTAGTAAAATGGAGAAAAGGAAGAATTGGACCAAGTCCATGGCCAAATGGTTCAATAAGGTGGTATCTAGTGGTGACAAAGGGATCGACCATGTAGTCACAATGTACAACAGGTATCAGAGCTTAGAAAAACACATAGAAAGTATAATGAATACCTATAAGGAGTTCTCAGAAACATACATGATCACCTATCCTAAGTTTGAGTGTATCCTTAAGCTTTCTTGAGATATCTAGGAAAAGGAGTTGGAAATCGTGAAGGAAGACCACTAGCTGGTGGAAACTTGATTAATAAATTTGGATTACAGAAAGGAGGTTCTAGAAAAGGTTTTTCGAAACCTTGAAGTTGATCACGAGTGGGTTGTCGAGCATCGAGTAGATAGTGTTGAATATTTGAAGTTAATGACATTTTGAGATGCCTGCCTTGGAACTAGATCTGGGGAAGATCAAGCCTTTGTTCCACAATAAAATGGAGTAAGGAGATGGTGACATGCTATCACCAGACTTCATGGATTTTTCTGCGAGAGCTTTCATGCAGATAGAGCGGATAATTGAGGCTGCCTCAAATTATGCAGAGAATCGGCAAGAAATCATTGAAAGAATCAAAGAGGATGCCCTTCCAGATCCTCAAATCAGAGCTCTCTAAAGAAAAGAATCTTATGGTTGTGTTTGGAAAATTCATCAAGTATGCAAATTCTTAGAAAGAGGTTGGAAATCCCATCATATATGATGAATACTTATCAAAATAACTACAAAGGATGGCAGCCACTAAAAGACAAAACTACTACAGTGTCAAGGCCACTAAATGACAAAATAGGGAAAAAGACAAGCATGTATTTTATATTTTTTATATTGTCGTACTTAAGTTCATCTATTGTTCATGCTTTAATGGTGAATGAATGGTTGAAAATCTACAGACCTTAGAAGATTGCACTTGTTTCATGAAACTATAGGATGATCTTGGTTAAGTGGAACTTAGTCTTAGGAAGGTTGTCCACTATAGCATCCTCAATTTTTACTATTCAACATTAGTTGCAGGTCTATGAAACTTCTTATCCCTTTTCCCTTTTGACTTTTCTTTGAAAACCAAAGTAAGACAAAGTTCTAGCATCATCCCAAAGCCAAATCTGATGAGTAAAGAGGAGTTTTATATTGTTGTCCTAAACTTGCAGCAGTTGTTCTTCATTTCCAGAATTCACAACATTTCTTTACCAAAAAATTACATCAACCAATTGAACAATTCCAAACTTAGTCGTGACCTGACACTCGAGAGACCTTGGGGTGACCTCTAACACTTAGTTGCAAAAATTACCTTTCAAGAGAGGCATTTAACTTTGTGCATTGTCTATGTTGAGAAGTGCAAAAACACCCATCAACATGAGCCTTGGAATTTGGTTGCATAATAATTTAAGAAAGGGGGGACTTTGTTTAGTGGCACTATGACCACTCTTTACTAAACATATTTTTAGTGTTGAAACTCCGTGCTTTTGATAATCCATTGATACCATCATAAAGACCTTACTAATGACCATTAAGACTGAATGACAAGTATGGATACATTATCTAGTCCATTAACTAGACTATCATAATTGTAGACACATAAAATGTACATGCACTCGATCCTGATCTACTAACATCGCTTCATCCTGTATTATCCCTCTGTCTAACCATTTAATCAAATAGCCTTATTTGATTAAAGTCATCATAATTCCCCTTAAATAAATCCCTCAATTTAATTAAATCATTGTCTTTGTGTAATTAGCTAGGTCATTTCATCTTCCTATCTTTGTTTAATTAAATAATTCATATTATTTGATTAAATCTCTAAAGTTCATCTAATTAAATTAAATAAAACAAAAAATATTTATTTAACTAAGTTTAAATCATTCTCTTCTCATTTTGAGTTATTTAAATCCTAAAATCTAAGTCAAAATGGTCAAATCAACTAACATCATTTAAATTAATCAAATCATGATTAATGCTAAACCTAATCACTCAAATCCTCTAGATTTTGCAACTTGCACATGAAAATCAATTTAATTGATTTATAAATCAATTATTTTCATTCAAAAAAGACATCCAAGTGGGAATATTCTTCAAATTTGAAATCTCCCCCCAAATAGACATGTACATCCAACAAAGCATTTAAAATCTCTTAATGTCCTTGTGCATTGAGCCAAGTGGCATTTAACTCCTCTTTCATCCCCCTAAACATGTCACTTCTTCAAATTCAAATTTCAAACTTGCACATTTATCAAAATGTGCTCAACCTTCATCCTCTCACATGTTGACAAGTGGCATCATGTCATTGGTTTATCTTTTAGTCCCACATTCATCCTATCTTTCAATCTTCAACTCTTTCTTTCTATAAATAGAGAGCTCATCCTTTATTTTGATCATCCACAATTTGAGTAAACTTACTATACTCAAATCCATAGCAATCTATCATCAAATTCATCCAAGCATAGTTAGGCTTTTTTGCAGATTTTCAATATGGAGCTCCATTGAAGTCATCACCACAAGCATGCATCTTTCATCAATCATCCTCATCACATTAATGGAGTTGGGAAAAGACCAATTTTCACATCAAATTGGCACCAATTCCCCCTATGGGATCAAGAGTTTGCATTATTTGAATAGAATTACTCTCTTTCATTGCTTTTCATTGCATTTTTTGCTTTCATTTCCTATTTCAAATCATGTTAATGGATTCCATGGGGAATCCTTGTTCTTACTTGCATATGATCTTCTAATGTGTTCTTTTGTTGTGTTTTGTAGGTATTTGGATTGGGGTTCTACATTTGGCGCTAGAAGGAGGGCAAACTAGAAGATCAAATCATGTTTTTTGAGAAAATTTCATACTTTTTTGTGTTTTTATGTTTTTATAGGAAACATCGCTCACAGTCCAGCGGGGCCATATAGAACCACTCATAGTCCATCGGGGCTATATAGAACTGCTCTAAATTGCAAACTGCACCGCTGGAAACAAACCGCACTGCTCCAAACTTCAAACTACACCGCTGGCACTCCAACGTCGCCATATAGTGTCGCTACAAACTCCAAATGGAGCTGCCATCACAGACATAACCGCTGGACTTTCTTGTTTTTTCATGCAAACTTAAAATGGTCGTATCTTGGTCATTTTTTGGTATTTTTCAGAGCTTTTTTTTTGAAATGGGGTATAATTTCATAAGCTATCTAATGGTGTAGGTGTTTCTCAACTTTAATAGAGTTAAAATTTTCAAATTTTCACCTAAAGTCAAATCACATTATAACTTGGTCTAAGTTTTAGGGTTTTTATGCTTAATGATTCATCTAACCCCTATATCCTTTTGTTTCTTGATATCATCTAACATTTTGAGCACTTTTGTAGGTTAGAAAATTAAAAAAAGGGAGGAGGAAACAAAAGAAAAGCTTCTTATGACATCATTTCTCTATTGTATCAAGTGTCTTTAGACACTCTTGGAAGCAATTATAATTCCAAGTTTAAGGATTTTATCTCTTCAAGCTTTTAGGACTCAATAGATTTCAATTTGGGCTCTAAAAAGAACAAGACAAAGGGATTAAAAATAACCTTAGGAAAATTTACTAGATTTTGTTTAAGGTTAACAATTGAACAATCAAATTGTAGGTATTGGCATGGTGTGATGGTTTATAGGTGGCATTGTTGTTCTTGCCACCAAGGTTCAAACCCCATTGGGGTGGTATTGTTGAATGGTTGTATTTCGGTTCATAGCTCTGGCCAAAAGCGTTTACCCCTTGAATAAGAAAAAAAATAAAATTGAACAATCAAATCTCACACTTCTTTTTGTGCACTAAAAAGAACTCAATTTTGCTTTGTGGACTTAAAATGAACAAGTGTTCTCATTGTTTTGTAATTACTTACACAAAGTAATATCATCAAAAGACGTATGCTCTTCTCTCGCACCTCATGACGATCTTGAGAATCAAAAGGTTTTTGGTGATATTAGGTTGTGTAAGTGATTTCCTTCACACTTCATTCTGGGCTATAAAATTGAACATTAAATTGTGTGAATGTGAGTCAAACCTATTGCGTGTATTCTCTTTTTGTTTCTCAACAAAGATTGATCGAGTTATAGATATGTTTGCTAGCTATTGTTTATCTTAGAGGGTCTACCTTGGGGAAAAAGTACTCACCTAAGGGAATGACTCAACCGGTAACACTCTAAAGCCAAGAGTACTTCCAACCATGATACAAAAGTGGGTACTGGAACAAAGGCTAGTATCACGCAGTTGGCTCCAATGAGAAGGGCAGCAATGGTCTCTCGCCTCGATGGGTCAAATCCTACGAACATAAATTCTGAATTAAAACTCTTGTTGTAGAAAAACCAAAATCCTTAATCTACTTGTTGGTGCAAGACCGATCATTCTGAAGTCGTCCCACAGTTTTACGGCTCTTAGTAGAAATGAAAAGCATGCCATGGGAGTTTCACGTGTGTTGATGCTTGGCTGGCTTGTATAAGTGAGTGTCGTGGAGGGGAGCCAATGGAGTCAAGCATCTAATCATTCGCTAAGAGTAGGAGTAGCTAGACTTGTCCAAGTGGGAACTCAATAAGTAAAGTCTTTCATATCCATAGGTTTGTGCATGTTCTTGGTATCAAAACACTTGCTTGTTCGAAAACATTGGGAAACACACATTCAATAGGAAAATAAAAATTTCAAACTCCTTAGTTAGAGAAAATACCTTTGACAAAACCCAAGAACTATTGCTTACCCTAGGGATTATGTCCTTAGAGGTTTCTAAGTAATTGGGTTTACATCTTAATTTGCTTCTACCAAGGTAAACATTAGGTAACCATTGCCTTGATTTCCTTGAATTCCACATAGCACTTTGTGGGATGAAAAGAATTTAGTTCATTGGACATTTAGTTTGAAAATCTAATCAAGAAAGTGTTTTTGGTAAAAGCAATTCACTAGTCAAGATGAAATCAATTGAACCCCACACATGTGCTTGTGTATCTTTTGTCTTATGGTCTTTTGAGAAAGCATTGATCTTTTGGTTTGAAGGGAAAAACATGTTCTTGAAAATCTTGGCCTTGTAAACAAGTCATTCTTAGGTTCATTTAAGATCCAAATCAAACACTTCATCCATTTCAAACATTTATCATCCCATCCCACAAGCAACTTGAGAGCTTTGGAAACATCATTATCTAGACTTGGGTACATCCTTAAACCAAATCAAAATCACCTTGTTTAATTAGGAGTATGGGAATGCATCCTTTCTCATACCTCTAGTTAAATAAGCACACCTTTGAACAAGTTTATCCTAAAGATCACATCCAACATCTTAGGGTTTACAAGTTCATTATCCAATCAAAACCAATCAAAATCAAATCCTAAAGTCTAGCATTGATCCAAAGTTCCTAAAAAATCAACACCCATATCATTCACCCCTTTCATCCTTCATCTCATCATTGGTCCTAAACACCTTAGAGGTCACTTTTACAACAAGGTCAAAACACAAGAAGAACATGGAATATAAACTTGATTCATTCATCATGAGTGGTCTAAATCAACCAAACTATCAAAGCCTTACAATGCCAATTGATTTTCAAAACTCACATCTATACAATCCATACATGGGATCATTATGTCCTACAAACCTCAATGGCACAACAAATGTGAGTATACCCAATCTAAATCTTGGAACACCTTTTTCGATAGTAGATTTATTAATACCCCTTCATTTTACTTTTTGGTTGGACAGTGTGTCCTTGTTTGCTATGATGTTATTTTTGGTTATTGAGATGCTTTATCATGTGTGTGTTATTTGATCGTTATTTATAGAGCAATAGTTTATTTGTGTGATGTGATGTATCTTATCTGATGCTTTATTTGATAGGTTTTAATTGGTGTAATGATGATTAGTTATTGTAACATGTTATTGCATGAGATAATTGTTTATGATGGAATTGTCAATCCATGATGAGTGTATTGGTGAGGGGGATGAGATCGCATCACTCACTTGCGAGTGCCCTACGATTCTGTGATTTCCTCTTCACCGTGTGCTTTATTATGTTGTATATATGCATGTTCAATATACTCTTTGTTCGCAGGTTGATAGGTATAGGACATGACTCCACCTGATTTCATAGGGTTGAGCGTGTCCATTGGCCAACAGTATTTGATTGGGTGACAGTAGCTAGGTTTTTCGTGCCAAGTCATTACCCTAGTCATAGTGTGTCATCGGGTTTTAGTTGGGATAAGTTGCTTCTTTGTTGTTCATCTCTCCTTGTTTTATTTAATTGTAAGTTGGAAAAGGTAAATAAAGGGCTTTACGTCTTTAAGTTGCTTATTAAATTTATCTGGTTATGATGTTAGAAATATTATTGAATTTATTAATTAATTTAATTTAATTAATAAAATAATCTAATCTTGGATTAGATTCATTTATTGATTAATTAAATTAATTGTGTGGAATTGAATTAAGTTATCCTTTTTGGAATTTTAAAAGTGTTAAATTCTTTGACAAGAAAATTTTAAAAGTTTTAAATTCTTTTTGTGAAAAGAAAATTTTAAATGTATGAAATTCTTTTGGAAATGAAAATGTTTAAAAGCATTTAAATTCTTTTGAAATAGAAATTTAGAAAAATGAAATAATGAAATAAAGTCATGTTGAAAGAAATTTTGGGTTTTAAATTTTTAAAAAGGAAAATCAAATATCTCCAAATTTGCAATAACTATGGTGGATGGGATATTTTAGGGTATTTGACCAAATTTGGGGAAAAAATAGAGAAGGCTTTTCATTCTTAAAATTTGGCTTTGAGAAAAAAGGAAAGAGAGTTCTTCATGATTTGTTGATGCAATTTGGATTTTGGGTGAGGATTTGGAAAAAGCTTTGAAAAATCTTCTTGTAGGAAAGCTCAACTATCTTTTTCAAACTCTCCTTCAAGCTGCAAATCATAAGTTTTCCTTGCTTATTGTTTTAGAAAATTGCATTTTCAATTTGAAAACTTGCTTGGAAATATTTTTGAAAACCCTGTTTGAATCTTGAAAATAATTTAGATTGCTGTTGAAAAACAAAGCTTGCAACAAAAATTTTCAATTTCAACAATAAACAAATGGAAAGAAAGCAAAATGAAATTTGAAAACCTCTATTTTGGATTTGAAATAGTTCATATCAATTTAAAATTTAAACCAAGAAATTGTGTTGATAAATTAGTTTTATTGCAAAAAAATTATGTTGAGAAGTTGCACAATCTAACTATAAATGGAAATTTAGGTATATATTTATAATATATTTGAATATATATATATATATATATTCTTGATATATATATATATATATTCAAACATATATTATAAATAAATTTTTATCATTCTGGAAAATTTTATTTTGAAAAAATTTTACACAGAAAATTTTCTGTGCAAAATAGGGGACTGTTGTTCTATTTTTTTTATAGAAAATATTATATAAAAATAAAAATAAAAAAATTATTTGGGGGAGGCCGCAGCCATGCTGCACACAGCCACGCCCTAGTGAAGGGGTGTTGTTGTGGCAGTGCTCCCCACACTATGTGTGGGGGAAGCGCTGCCACAGGCAGCACAACCTCCACAGGGGAGGCTGGGCGCAGCCTAGGGTTGCGTCCTCCTCCCTTTTGGGGGCTATGGGGCCAACGAAATTAATTCACTTTAAAAAATTTATTTAGTTTTTTTATTTTTTTTATAAATGTTATTTTATATAATATAATATATATTATATATATATATATTATATATAATATATATATATTATATATATTATATATATAATATATATATATTATTAAATGAATATTTTTTTATATATTATTTAAATATATATAATATATTTATATATATTATATATAATGATCATATTATATATATATATATATATATTATATTTTTAAATAATTGGCATGTATTTTAATTAGTGGAATATATAATATGATATTTTTTTTAAGACATATATTTAAATGATTTTTCAATATTTAAATATATGGATTTTTAAATGATTATTCTATAATCATAGAGTGAAATAAAATTGACTTTATAATAAATGGTTTTATTTGAAAAGTTGATTTTTATTATTATGTGTAATTGGAGAAACAAGGAGTTAAATTATTAGCTTTAAATTCTTCAATATTGTCAATATAATTTTAATTATTGTTGGGTAGTTGCAAATAATGTTGATTATTTTTATTTGATTACATGCAATATGTTATAGCCTTGCTTGGATTTAGGAAATCCTAAAGTAGGTTATTGAATTGTCGCTTGTCCTTTCATCATGATCTCTCTCATTCTTGGAATTAATTGTTTTTTTTTAAATGATTTATTTTGAAAAGAAGAAATGGTTATTATTATTATTATTATTATTATTATTATTATTATTATTATTATTATTTGAAAAGAAGAAATGATTTATTGATTTGTTCTGAATAGAAGAAGTAACTGTTTTATTTTATTATTATTTAAAAACAATTAAGGAATTGAACATATGGTTTAAATTTCATCTTTTGTCTGAAAGAGACGTTATTAAGTCAGTCTTACTAAGGCAATAAAGTACTGAATGTTAATGAAGGAAGTGGATTTAGGAAATCCAAATATAGATTTAATTCATGTTTGATTGCCCTTCTAAATGTGCACTTCTTATGTTTTCACTTTGGGAAGTTGATTAGAAGGGTTGTTAAGTCTTCCATAAGGGGTTTAACTTTTGGGGTTACTTTATTATGTTAGTCAACTATTGTATTGCCTTGGGTAGGGCGTATAGTTGTATCCGGTTGTTTTACTTGGTTTTCACGAATGGGGATGGTTCGTGCCTCCTTTGGAAGGAGTGGATTATGTGTTTTGTTGTCTCTAGTGTTTGGAGAGGGTTTTGACTTTTGTTTCCTCCTGTGTTGGAGTGGGTTTTCATTATATGTTCCTCCTAGAGTTGGAGTCGTTTTATCTTGTTTGTATGCACTTTGGCACCCTTGGTGATTGGTTTTGTGTTGGTTTGTTTTCAAGTAGAAGAGTGGCTTTTGTTAGGTGCCAGAGCCCAAAGAAGTAAACTAGGAAACTTTTAGAGGTGGTTTAATCAAGTGATAACTAAAATAATATGCTTAGAAGTTTGGGTATTATTTCACATTAATTAAGATAATTGAGTCTCACTCATAGACGCAAGTGCTCGTATAGGCTTGGGATGAGTGGGAAGGCCTGGAATGGCAAGGTCATCTATCTTGTCTTTACGAGAGGTATTTGATTCCACATGAGTGAGTATGGGTGTCAGGATTCGGTTGAGGCCACCAAGACAACCCATAGTGGGGGTCGGAGCCTATGAAGATTCCCAGAGGATATCCCATGTCGAGATATGTGATGAAACTCTTTCTGAGACAACAGTTGGTACACGATTTTATGTGTATGGTCTTCTTATCATACTCGATCTATTTTAGTTTTGGAAGCAATGTGACTTATGTCAGTGATGTTAGAGTTGTACTTTTGTTATTCGTATGGTTGTATGGTTCATGTGATTGGTTGTATTAGTGTGAGTTAGCCTGTGTCTAGAGGTTGATGGTATTGTATAGGATTCCTTGTTACTATCTCCTAGCATGGGGGGTGAGCCTTTGAGTATCACATGGTTGGGTGGAACGTGCACCTTAATCCATTGGGTTGTCTTCTTGTTCGTGTGGATGAGATTTCTAATTGGAGAGCTCATGGGATCCAGTTTCATTTCATGCTTTATTCTTTTCTAATTATATTGTAATTTATTACCCCTCATTTGTTATCGAGGTGGAAGATGTAATTTGTAACCATGCTTATTGGATTTACCTCATTCGGGGAATGAGAGTTGTAATCTTATTGTTCAATGATTGTTATTTGAAATCATGTGGTATCTTTTATTATCGGTATAATTTATCATGTTTGGAATGTATGTGTTTCTTAATTTATTAAGTAATTAAATGTGATGTTTCAATTCATGTTTCTTGTTTGGGTTTTAAAGTAATCTCAGTCTCATAACCTTAGAGCTTGTTGGAAATGGGTAGTGAACTTGCATGTTATTTGTGCTTAAAAAAAAAAATTAGTATGTTTGAGTAGTTAATTGCAACTTCCTCTAGGGTTGTGTGGCGAGGCATTACATATTTAAATCCAAGTCCAAAATTACAAGTCTATCAACCAAATACTCAATGCATGAGTCCTCAACAAAACAACATTATCCCACCAAATCCATACATGCCAAATGAGAATATACCAAGTACAACTATACCAAACATGAACTTCTCAAATCCACACTTAGTAAACTTTTGGATAGATTTGTTTGCAAATCACATGAATGTTGTTCAAAATCCATCACACCTATATGTCCCCCTCACCTTTCATAAACCTAATGACCCATCATTATCATTTCACACAACCCCTCAAACCTCTCTCCCTATGACCTCACAAGGAGAAGGTGACCTATTTGGACTAGGGGGCATTTTTTTTATCAAACATCATCATTTCCCCAAGGGAGCGTCCCTCTCACTTTCCCACAACTCCCACCCTTGCCATTAACATCTATATCACCTCTTGGTTTGGGGATACCATTGCTACCACCGCTCATCCAAAACATCCCCCCAACCATCAATCAAAGCATCATACCAAATCCTCGCCCCTTTCCATCGATATCAAAACAACAAATGGAAACCATCCCCATAGCACAAGCAACCAACACATCGTCTATCATTCCTCAAAACATGGTCTATCAAGGACTAAACATATCGATCACACCATCCACCACTCAAATCCCAATCATCAATACGATGATACCTCTTATCACCACAACAAGCACTATTCCAAAACCACCTCCAACACCACCACCACCCAAACCAAACACATCAAACCAATACAACATTGTGTTGCAAGCCACTCAATAGGCTGCTTATCAGAAGGCACTCCAACAAAACCAAAATTGACAAGCTACACAACTAGTTGCTTAGCAAGCTGCACAAGCTGCTCAAGTTGCCCAAGCCACACTACAAGCCCAACAAGCACAAGCCCAGGCTCAGGAACAAGTGCAAGCTCAAGCCCAATACCAAGCCCAACAAGCAAATGGTGTTCAAAATCCCAACAAAATGTTAATGACTCCATATATTGATCGAAGTCAGCGATCACATGATCAAGACCTATCCATCAATGAACACATGGAAGATGTTTCCACCTCATTCAAAGATCAAATCAACATACATCAAGAGTCAATTTTTTATCATGATAAGAATCCCTCAACAATATCCGACAATGATCTATTTCAAGGAGTGTTAACATTATTTGATCTTGTAATCAACAATCCATCGACCAATGATCATGTTGAAAATGTCTCTACATCACCTAATGAGTTAGAGGGCATATTTCAAAAATTTATTCTAAAGCATGATCAACATCTCTCACCAAAGGCTAGCAATGGTCCTTTCCAAGACATATTGACATCCTTTGACCTCATGATTGTCGATATTGAAAGAATATTCAACTCAACACTTGATCCAAATTCACTCAAAGATCAAGAGGATATTGAGCCACTTCCTATGCCTAATGAAGATATCCAAGAACCCTTTGTAAGAAATCCATCCTTTGAAATTGACCCATGTCAAGAACTTGATCCAAAGCATGTTGAAAGAAATTTTGAAATCATTCAAGATCAAGAATTCATATCTCCAAGATATTACAATGAACTAATGGACACTCTCTTATCTATACATGATGATCATATCCATATAGCACATGCTCCTCCATCTATCCATGAGATGCTTTTTGTGGATGGACATGTAGATGATCTTCATTTAGAGCAAGATTTCGTTACACAAAAAAAGAAAGTTATTAATTCCTATAGTCAAATTGACTTGTCAACATCAGGATTAGATATATCCCAAATTCAAATTGAGGACATAATGTATGAAGATATCCAGCATTATTCACTCAAAGAAACAGGTTAGACAAAACATGACATTCTAGAGTTAGCAAAGCAGCAAATGGAAATAGCATCATCTGCAGTGGTAATTTATCAGAGAGTGCTTACTAAACAAGACATCTCAGAACAGGCAGAATCAAAGCATGAAGGTAATAATTCCACAATACTAGGGGAAACTATGTCTCAAGCAAACGTCAACATAGGGAGCATGAAGAATCCTTATGATGAAACTGATGTCAATACTACAACCAGCCACATCATGAATCTTCATCCACCCATCACCCCATCCACGAATTGGGACCAACATCAAAAGAAGGATTTGAATCAAAGCACAAGGAAAGTTATCAAAGCAGAAGAAGAAAGGAAGCATAATGGACAAATCAAATACAAATGGATACCAAAGAATACAAAGAAAGATTATCCCTATCAAACTCCATTAGTCAAAGAAACTATGGGGAAAAATAAAAAAAGGGAAAAGTATCCATGAAAGATGTCCACAAAGGAAAAATAAGGCTTCTCAAGTGATGTACAAAGTATATCAAGTAGTTGGTCCTAATTCCACATACACTTTCGTAGCCACCCATCATTGCTCATCTTCCCAAGTTTGGAAAGTCAAAGGTTCCAAACTATCAACCAATCCATCTCCTATCCCTAAACACACTCCATCCACGCCTCCATGCATGATATCCAATTCTCACATTGAATATGTATTGGCAACAACCCTTCATCATGAGGATTCAAAAGGCACTCTATAACGATGTGTGCACCAAGACAGAGTTAACTCCGGTATCAATAAAGTAGATCAAAAATCTCAAAAGTTGCATTCAAGTGCACGTATCTTAGCAAAGTAGCTTCTTCAAGTAGGATATCGATGGCACATTATGACAGGGGCATCTACATCAACACCACAAGGTGATTCAACATGAGCTTAAAATATTTATAAAAAAAAACCAAAAAAATTATGAAAATGCAAAAAAAAAATTGGAAAAAGGATTGAAAAAAAGTAAGGAAAAAAATTGTCCTCTAGTGAAAACCACTTCAGTGCTACTTTGGACAGGTACCATGATGAAAACCTAGAAAACATGTGTCATGTGTAGAATCGAGCATCTATGTGCGCCACTTCAGGTGAAAGTATCTTATCACATCCATAATAAATCCAACATTCCATCCATCTCATCCATAATAAATCCATTCATCCATAAACCATTTATCCAATCCATCTTTATCCATCTGCATCCATAGTCCAAATTATCTTGACCTTGATGAAAGCTTGGTGCACACTTTACACTTGCTTATGGTAGACATCTTGACATGGGTCATTTTCATTGATCCTATCCTACCCAGTATTATCTAAGCCATGAAGCGTTATCCAAATGAGCATTCTTTATCTAAACACCTTATCTTATTGCAATATAATCCATATCCCTCCATCCATACACCTATCCAAGCATCCACCCATGATATTCCATACATTGCTAGACATTGAGGGCAAATATTTACATATTTCTTCGGGAATAAATATTGATATATATCCTCCAACTTATGTGGTGATCTGAACATTGGCAAGTGTGAAATCAAATTGGTCCACCACTTGTGAGCAAAAAACCAAATCACTAGCCCATGACATATTTTGACAAGAAGACATTCCTTATCAAGCTTCATCTTTCATCTTTCATCAATCCAAACAATCAATATCAGTTGCATCTAATTTTCACTTCAAACGTCACATCAAATCATCCAAAAAATTTTTTGTTCCAAACCAAGCTTCATCAATCCTAATCAATCAAATCCAATCAAAAAATCATCATCTTGAGATATCCTTGTGTTGCTTAACACTATCCTTACATTGTTGTGTATCCTCAACAATGTTATCATCATCAATTCCTCATCATCTTGGAATATCCATCCTAATCCTTGTGTTGCTTAACACTATCCTTGCACTGTTGCGTATCCTCAACAATGTTATCATCATCAATCCATCAATCTGATCAATCAACCCTAGCTTGATTTTCAACAAAATCCCAAACTAAACACTGATATCATCATGCATATCCATATCCAAATCGTCAAAATCATGTGAAAAAATCCAAAAACATTCATAAAAATCATAAAATCCAAAAACATCCAAAATATATCAAAATCCCAAAACGTTCATAAAATGAGAAAACCCAAAAACATTCAAACATATCAAAATCCAAAAACATTCATAAATGTCAAAAACATAAAACATCAAAAACATGTTATCTGAACTACGTCATCTCTGAGCTTAAACGTAGGCAAGGCTAATATTTATCAGCCCCCGAGACACACAATCCAAAAACATTCATAAAATCTCATAAAACACAAAAATATTTGAAAAATTGGAAAATCAAAACATTTGTAAAATCTCAAAAAAATCCAAAAGCAACCTCAAAATATTCCAAAAATGTCAAAAACATCCAAATATTTGAAAAAAGTTCATCCGCCCCATCTCGCTTTTACTAGAAATAATCAATCATCCATAATAAACTGATCATCACACTCACCCTTTGGCGATGCACACAGAAACAACCACGACAATCGACAAAAGCAAGCTTCAAACGTAAAATCAAAAGAAAACTTCAAACTTTAAATAAAAAATCAAAATCCTGATCATTTTCAAACATGTCAGTCAACCTTATATCAAAATCCTATCAAACAACTTATCAACCCATCATCATCCTAAACAATGCATGTCCTAGGAAATATCGTTCTGACAATGGGCATCATTTTGGATATCACTTTGGATACTTATCCTAATCAAAACACATCCCCTTGGCTAGAGGTATGAAGAACATTGACTTGTTTGTGTTCTTGATCTTTTCTTTTTGATTTATCTTATTGCGCTCATTCCAATGACCTCTCGATGATATCTAATCAAAATGATTTAGAGAGAAAGGAATGTGGCATTGATCATTATCTTTTGTCTGTTGTGCTTGTTGGACATTTTTGTAATATAACTTGGTGAATACTTGCTTTGTTAGGTGCATCCTAGCAAAGTTTCTGTATGTCAAGTGTGAACAAGAATACTCCTAGCTGTTTGTCGAGTCAAATTCCATCGCACTAGGTGTAACGCCATCTTGGTTCTTTATACCCTAATGCATTGTGCCTATGTGTATTATCAAACATAAGGTAATTGGCCCTTTTAAAAATCCCAACTCCTCGATAAGAAAATCATCATCATCATCATTATCATCATCTCTAATAAAGTTGGCTTGTTGGTGTCTCTTGTCATCATCTTATTTTCTTCCTACTTCCTTTCGCACTAACACGGTACCATGACAGTTAATCATAAATCATCGCTAATGCATCCATCTTGCATCCACAAACCATCAACATACTACATAATGCATATCATACCATATAGAAAGAATTAATCATACCACATGCATTCATCCCCATCATTGCATAATATAGATTGCTTATTCTAAGAATTTTATAAACCTTACATCTATCACCAATATACATAATCATAAAAGCGTCATCATATCAAATCATGCGCATCCATATCATCCATGCATCATCATATCATCCATTACATATAAACATCATAATCATCTCATTTATATCATCAATAATGTAACTGTCATGGTACAAATCAGGATCAAGTGGGTGTAATATATCAAAATAGGCATGAGGCTACCCATGGCTGATGACTGTCTACATCATCAAATCTGTCTACATCAAATATTCGAGTTGAACTAATCTTGAACCTCTTTGTTAAGAGATTGAACCTCAAATCAAACCTCTTCACCCAATCTCTCGAGGGGGCAGTATACCAGTGTAATTCTTTTCGCTGGGGCAATAGTGGGGCATCCGAAAAAATTAGAGAATTTTTGAATTTTAATCAAGACAGTTTATTCTTTGAACCAACACAGCAAGTACATTGCTTCAAAGAGGGGGAAAATGTAGACACATAAAATGTACATGCACTCAATCCTGATCTACTAACATCGATTCATCCTAAATTATCCCTCTGTCTAACCATTTAATTGAATAGCCTTATTTGATTAAAGTCATCATAATTCCCCTTAAATAAATCCCTCGATTTAATTAAATCATTGTCTCTGTGTAATTAGCTAGGTCATTTCATCTTCCTATCTTTGCTTAATTAAATAATCTATATTATTTGATTAAATCTCTAAAGTTCATCTAATTAAATTAAATATATCAAATATTTATCTAATTTAATCTAACATCACCCCCTTTGGTTAAATAAATCAAAAATATTTATTTAACTAATTCTAAATCATTCTCTTCTCATTTTGAGTTATTTAAATCCTAAAATCTAAGTCAAAATGGTCAAATCAACTAACATCATTTAAATTAATCAAATCATGATTAATGCTAATCCTAATCACTCAAATCCTCTAGATTTTGCAACTTGCACATGAAAATCAATTTAATTGATTTATAAATCATCTATTTTCATTTAAAAAAGGCATCCAAGTGGGAATATTCTTCAAATTTGAAATCTCCCCCCAAATAGACATGTACATCCAACAAAGCATTTAAAATCTCTTATATGTCCTTGTGCATTGAGCCAAGTGGCATTTAATTCCTCTTTCATCCCCCCTAGACATGTCACTTCTTCAAATTCAAATTTCAAAGTTGCACATTGATTAAAATGTGGTCAACCTTCATCCTCTCACACGTTGACAAGTGGCATCATGTCATTGGTTTATCTTTTAGCCCCACATTCATCCTATCTTTCAATCTTCAACTCTTTCTTTCTATAAATAGAGAGCTCATCCTTCATTTTGATCATCCACAATTTGAGTAAACTTACTATACTCAAATCCATAGCAATCTATCATCAAATTCATCCAAGCATAGTTAGGATTTTTTGCAGATTTTCAATAAGTAGCTCCATTGAAGTCATCACCACAAGCATGCATCTTTCATCAATCATCCTCATCACATCATTGGAGTTGGGAAAGGACCAATTTTCACATCAAATTGGCACCAATTCCCCCATGTGATCAAGAGTTTGCATTATTTGAATAGGATTACTCTCTTTCATTGCTTTTCATTTCATTTCTTGCTTTCATTTCCTATTTTGAATCATGTTAATGGATTCCATGGGGAATCTTTGTTCTTACTTGCATATGATCTTCTAATGTGTTCTTTTGTTGTGTTTTGCAGGTATTTGGATCGGGGTTCTACAATAATAATACACTAAAGGGTAAAGGAAATTGGAAGATTAAGAATATTATTAGTAAAACTATTACTAGGTTTATATTTCATATGATGGTCCAATGGAGATAGTGTTGTCAACTTTCTTAAGTAGTATTCAAGAATTGATTATACTTAATACATGCTTATAAATATTGTTCTATGTTCTTCGAAGAAATCTACTGAGTATAAGAGCCTCAATAATGATCCTATTATTAGTTTCAAATGGAATGATTCTCTATGGGTTGTGCAAACCAAGATAATTTTTTATTAAGTAATAAGCACATCCCCTAGGTCAATGAGATGAACCTCTAAGAGAGTCAGGATGTCCAAACAAGATTATAAATAAGATGGGTGGAGTTCAATCCAATACTTCCATATCTTTAAGGGGGGAAGTGTTAGAAAAACCTTGCTTATGAGAAACAATATATATGAAACCTTGAGAGACTTGGTGAGGAGAACTACATGTGACTTTGAGCTGTTCGGAAGTGGGAGCATAGGCAGTCATTGGGAAACTGATGTCCCTGTGACCTCAAGTTTGTAGGGAGAGGGTCTAGGGGGACAACTTCAATTATTCCTACATGGTTTGACCTTTCCTCCTCCACAAGCTTTTGTTTGAGGCTAAAATGGGTATTGAATGGGTATGATCAAGTTAAAATAATCTAATAATTGATATTTAATACATAATAGACTTCTAATAAACAAAATGAAGTAAGGGATTTAACTACTTTATAATGGGTATTTTATTATAAGTATATGTTAGGTAAAGTCTATCTCCTGTTGGTTCCATGTATCTCTTATATATCTATGTAATTCATCTCCATATCTAGAGGTCCTTATGTATAGGCCCATGCATCTTTTACTTGTGATTGTGATCCATGTTAAGTATGACCCACCCAAGAGTGAACCTCCAAGATATTTGAGCAATGACAGGTAGTCATTAGACCATGCCAATGATCGATGTTTGCGCTACTTCTAGGGTTTAGTCAACATTCACCTGGTTCATGGAGGTGAAGGTAGCGAGCTACCTTGGTTATGATATGATTGTAGTGGTTGCATGCGTAGGGACCCATCTATGCTAGTAACGGCAATCTAGGGCTAACTGCGTATTGAGAGTGTTCACTAGCTATAACGGTCAATAAGCACATAAGTGACTGATGCCAAGTGTTACCCAAGATTGTGAAGAAGATAGCTGGCAATATCACTAAGGTCACAAGGTGGCCTATATTGATAGCTACTTCTTCCTAGGTGGATAGACTTGTCGCCGATGGCCTATAGGTGATTGAAGTTGGAATCCACCAAGTTTGGTAGGTTCACTACTTGGGGAAACCTTTGGGATGGTGTACGGACCCACGGTGTAGTATGGGATGCACCGAATCCCCTTGTTGTCAAATTGTATACCTAGCCTTGTGGTGTCGAGGACAGACCCACGGTGTAGTATGGGATGCACCGAATCATCTTCCCATGTTTCCAATGGTGTAGAACACCGGTGGAAAGGATAGGACCTGCAGTATAGTGTGCAATGTACCAATATTCTTTCTATTTGGGATGTATTATGCACATGTGTTAGCCATTATGATGTGTTAGTCAGCCATTGCTATTATGTTACATGATGTATGGTGGAGCTTGTCATTGTATTTATGTGATGTATGATGGAGCTTGTCACTCTGTATTTGCGATATATGTTGGAGCCAGTCACTAATGTAATTATGATATGCGAATGAGATAATAATTGTTGTACTTGTGATGTACATATGACATAATCATCGTTGTACTTGTGATCTATGTATGTTCTAGTCATTGTCGCACTTGTGATCTAAGTATGATCCAAGTCCACTATTATACTTGTGATTTGAGTATGATCTAAACATTGATATGCTTGTGATTTGTGTATGATCCAGTCATTGTTGTACTTGTACTATGAATGAGCTAATCATCTTGTGTATATGAAGGTATGCTCATGATGGCTATTGTGTACAATCTTTGAGATTATGGTATGAATGACTTCTTGTGAATATTGTGAATGTTTGTACACTAAGGTTGGTAATGTTTAGTATGGACCCAAAACTTGATGGAAAGATATTATCATTATATTATAATTGACTATGTTAATAGCTTACATGTACTAAATTGATAGTTTTGGGATAAAGGTGAGATAATAGATCTAAAATACAAAAGGAGAGATTGAACTCCCTCTATCATTGTGGGGCGAACTACAATGCCTTTGATTCCCACGAGGGGATACGTAGGTAGGGTCATCATGAACCCTTGAGGCTTAGGTCGTAGGTCTAGGAATGAACCTAGTGGTATGAGCTTAACAGTTTTGAGTGTAAGAATATATGTGTGGCATTGATTGTCGTTACCATGGTGAATGTTGAGTTATTGAAATTAACACTTCTAATCTATATGGAAAATGCTTGGTTGGTTAAGTTGGTAGTTGTTGCTAATTGAAAAAAAAAATTATCATGCCCGAGATGGGGATTTCACAACCTCCACCTCACTTTCTTTTTGCTTTGGGGAGGCTTCTATAATCATAGTATATTAAGTTTGGAATTAACAGTACTTCATTCTTTTTCAGGGATGAAGATTTATTGATTCAACATGTTGTGGCCGATGTTAAAAAAAGCTTACATTCAAACAGTCCACACAAAGTGTATCTAGATATTCCAAAATGCTTTGGTTTGAAAGTGTCTGTGGAGCAAATCAAGAGATTACTAAATGTAGCGGTTCATCAAAAGAAGATTGTGAAAGTGGGTATACATGGCATGGGTGGGATAGGTAAAGTCATGCTGGCCAAGATTGTTTGCAAAGAACTTTTGTTTTGAAAGTTTTAAGTATTGTCTTTTGTTCCGAGTATGGGAGAAAGATATCTTGAGCCAAATGGGCTTGTAAATCTGCAAACCCAAATGCTCAAAGATGTCTCATAATGCACAGGTGAAGTAGATCATGTTGATCAAGGGAGGGGTATGCTACAAGAATATCTCAGGGGTAAGAGAGTTCTCCTCCTCGATGATATTGAAATCTCTTGTACCCAATTGAGTTTTAGTTCAGAATTTTTGTTCAAGTCTTGGTGCAAAACCAAATGGAGTGTTAGAATATTGTTGTGGTTACAGTTTGTGATGCATGTCTTTTTGTGTTTGTAGGTGGGCATATTAATCCTGCTATGACTTTTGGCCTGGTTTTGGCTAGAAATGTGTCCCTATCAAGGGTTGTCTTGTACATTGTAGCTCAATGTCCTAGAGCCATCTATGGGACTAGACTATGGAGGTGGGGCTAACTCTATAGCATCTTCCTACTCCAAGGAAACTAGTTTGGATACTGAAATAATTGGGACTTTTGTGCTAGTGTACATCAAGGGTTTAGAGAAGATAATGAACCACAATATTCGATATCTGTAACTACTAGGTGGTTCCAAGTATATCCCCATGCCTTCAAATTTGGAGGCTTGGAAGTGTAGGAGATTGGAAAATAACTAAAAACATATTATAGATAAAAGAAAGACAGTGGATCATATGGGGATGATCTTGTTAGCTTGATACTCTCAGAAGTTGAGAATGTTTCTTCAGATGAGAAGAATGTCAACTACACAACACAAAAACTAAGGAACGAGTGTAAAACATTCTTCTTGGGAGGAAGAGAAACCACCATTGTTCTCATATCATAGAAAATATTACTGTATCGGGATTGGCAACAAAAAGCTCATGAAGAAGTGACCGCAGTCTGTGGAAACAACAATCCCACCATGGATTTTTTAGGAAAATTTAAAATTGTAAGTATGATAAACAAATTTTGGGTTAGGAAACCCTCCCAAGAGATACATGACTAAAATAATTTAGTAATTTTAGACTATCATTGCTATGGGACATATTGTCTAGGAAAATGCAATAACTATTTAAGTATATTTTTATGAATGCCAAGCACTTTGTTTATCAGATTTGTGTTTCTCGATTTCAAAATCAAATTAAAGAAAAAATTTGCATCTATGAGATTAAAACCTTCAATAATAATAGCATAAAATGTCTTTCATTTTTTGTTTCATAATAACAGCGGGATTAATGAGCTAATATTTGAACAAAAAAAACTTGAATAATGTATAATGTAGACATATACACATCTAAAAAGTTGTATGCTAAATTCACAATCAACAACCATTCTTTGTAGTTTAAATAAATCTCAAAACATAAAAAAAAAATGTATGGAAATAGAATGCACCTGTCTTAAAAAGTGATTCCCCTTATTCCCTTTACTCAAACACTGCAAAGCACTTTAGAAATACTCAGTCCTTTTTGTAACACATTCACAATTTTCAGACTGATAAGTCATGTCTTTATAAATCCCTTTTTGAAGAAACTACCAATGCACATAAATGAAAATTTGACATAAAATCTTGTTACTGATTTTCTTATCAAAATAGAATCTTTATAAGATCATGTTTCTGAACCCCATGTGTAATAATGCAGTGTACACTGTCCATAGTCAAAGTAAACAATAAAAAGCAGCACCAACTTTTTCACATGGGTATGTCGTAATACCATGTGGTACTCTCAAAATTATAATTTTAGCCCATCTTCATGTCATGTGTCTTAAAATTTCTTCACCAACCATATCTTCAAATAATATAGCCATGTCCTAACAAAAGAAGCTTGTATAGTTTTTCTTGTTTTTATTCCAAAGTTAGGCTGCATAGAATTTTTTGGTTGCCATACAAAGCAAATCACTATTGATAAATAATATATGTATATGAGTGGATCCAAAAATCGTAGATTATTAATAATGCTTACATCATACAAATATTACTGTACACACCTATTAGCCAATAGAATTGAAGAATTTTTTTTTTACAATATTTAATATAAAATGAAACAATTATAATCTTTTTCAATTCTATTGGTTAATAGTTGTGTACAGTGATATTTGTAGGATGTAATTAGGAACTCATAATGTATATTTTTTGGGTCCATTCATACAGAAATACTATTTCTAAATAATTAATTGCTTTGTATGGCAATGAATGAATGTTGTGCAACCTAACTTTGAAATAAAAACAACAATAAATGTACAAGCTTTTTTTGGTAAGACATGGCTAGATTCCTTAGGATATGGTTGAAAAACTTTTAAGACACATTGCTTGAAAATGGGCCAATAATTAGAGTTTTACAGGTACCACATGGTGTTATGGCTCATTATGTAGAGCTAACTGGTGCTTCTTTTTACTGTTTACTTTGACTATGGAACTGATACTCTACATTATTGAAAATGGGGTCTGCAAACATGATCCTATAAAGTGCTTTGCAGTGTTCAAGGGGAATAAAGGGAATCACTTTTTAATACAGGTGCATTCTATTTTCATATAATTTTTTTTATGTTATTAGATCTATTTTTTTTAATAGTAGTTGATTGTGGAGTTAACTGATTGCTTATTAGATGTTGCAGACTACTTGTACAAAAGCCAAAAAAATTTTGTTGTTAAAAAAATTGAAACCAACTTACAGTGACAGAAATCATTGTTTACATTAAAGATTAACTTTTCGTTTGAATCAATAAGTCCTCCCTCACAGCAAAATCTTTGGCTTCTCATAAACACAAATCTAATAAACAAAGTTCTTGGCATTCATAAAAATATACTTAAATAGTTATTGCAAATTTCCAAACAATATGTCGCATGGCAATGCCAGTCTACAATTAAAATAATAATTTAGTAAGGAATGAAAACAAATCCTCCAATTATTAGGCATATAAAAAACAACCAAGTTACAGGAAACTATTGATATCTCTATGGTGATTACAAAGCCTCTATTGACTGTCCTGCAATGCTAAAGCTATAGAGTCAGAAGAAAAATCGACCATTGACTCCTTCATACGAATAAGTGTATTAAAATCGAAGAAGATTTTATGACTCTCAAAGCACTTTGATTCTTCATCCTTCACTCTCTCCAATGTCTCTACCTCCATCTTCATCTACACACGGCAAGTCCATCAATATTGTTTTTAACAAGTTTATGCTTGACACAAATACCATTTTCTTGTATTTTTAGTCTTTAGGCTCCTAGCAGCCAACTTTATAATATAGATTTCATACAGAAAATCTGCATATAACAGAAGGTTATAAGTCTTTCAAAAAGAGGTATTCCAAATTGTCAGGTATTACAAAATCGAATCTAGACTTGAGCAGATCCAATCCCCCACCCAAAAAAAAGCATTCATAGAAAGTGAGAAAAATTTGAATCTTGATTTTCCTTACCTACAGACTTGAACTGTATCCTCCCAAGTTTGATGGACTGTAGCTAACAAATACTCATCATGGAAGTAATCCAGATTCTCACATAATTTTGTTGATAATATAAGAATGTCCTTTAGATAAAACATAGCATTCACTAGACCTTCCTTGTTCCATCTATATCAAACATAGTTGTGGGTGAGTTTGAAAGCTTATAACTTAAATAAATCATAGCCTTTGGCATTTTTTAAGTACAAGTAGGGCACAAGATTGAATTAGTGACGAATAAAAAATAGCATTCACAAGACCTTCCTTGCTCTAGTTATAGCAACCATAGTTGTGGGTGAGATTGGAAGCTTATAACTTCAATAAATCATAGCCTTAGCATTTTTTAAGTCAAGTACAAGTAGGACACTCATATATGGTGGTATATCTATGACCAAGGATTTATTCACCTACAACTTCTTGTCATCAAAATTAATCTGCATGTATATATTTTTAATCATTTAACTCTTACTTGTCTTTGGAAACCATTGGACTTAAAAATGTTATATTTTATTATTTGTAAATTCATTAAAAAATGCAATTTTGTAGTGGTTTTGTCTTGACTCGCAATAATTTGTGAGTTCATCTTCAGTCGAATGAAATTAGGTTACATACTCTTTTATCCACTTAGCTAAGAACAATTGGTTGGAAGTGAAATAATGAATAAAATAATTATATATCTCAACCACCTACATGGTTTTCCAAGCACCTATTCCCAAGATGTTGGAGAATTGAATGTAAGAACTTTCTAGAGTCTCTTTTATATATAGAATAAAAGTAGTCAAAGGATGCCAAATGAAAATATCCTTAGAAATATTTAGAAGTAGTGGGGTTGGCAAACATATATTTAAACCATATATAATACTTTTCATGTTAGAAGGATAAGTGTAGAAAATGTCAACGAAAGTAATTCAACTGAACTTCATAAAATAGTTCATCAATTTTCTTTTTGTTATTAGGGATAATGACTACCACAATGCTAAAAGTAAGCTAAAACAATAATATTACAAACAACTAAGTACAAGTGAATGGTGGGGTCATTAATTTATCATGGATATGGAAAATTATTGTACTAGATGCTTGGTTTAATCAAAGTGATTATTGGACTTTATTTTATGATATTGATTGTAATTAATAGTTTAAAAATAATTGTATTGTCTTAGATGTTGATGAAGATTATAGTTGTTCTAGAAGTCTTTTATTATTGAAGATTTATTAGCAAATATTGATGAAGTTGTTTAGACAAATGTTGTCAAAGTAATTTATAGGATTAGGTTGATGAACACAAGTTAACAAAGTGCACGTTTCCCTACTGTAGAGGTTAAACACTTGCTTAATGTTGTCGATGACTATATTCTTGTGGCATCTTGCTACACCTGAGGACTTGTGGTGTTGAAGTTGATGCAACTTTGTTTTACCTTTTCCATTGAAGTCAACTAATTATTGTTTGTATACTTATTTTTATTTAGTCATTCATAAGACCCTAGTTCTTTGTAGTGTTTTTAGTTAATTTATTATAATATACTTTGTTCATTATAAGAAATAAACAAATTGATGTCAATTAAATAAATGTAATGAGCAGCAAAACAATTAACTTAGATTAATAAGAGTTGGGTAAATAATTGCAATACATATTTATAAATTAAAGAGGGTAGGAGTACTTAGCTTTAGAATTGATGATAGAAAAATGACATAAATGTGATGCTAAATTGATTCATGTCTATTCAAAAATTAATTCCCTTAAAGCTCTTACTATCTAGAGTCTATGTGATCTCAAAAAACTCTATGGTTTAGATCTTAGGGCCACACAATCAATCATGAATCATGCATATTCAATTTAATATATGTTAATAATTTATGGCATGTGAAATCAGTCTATTAGAATGTGTTCCTATAAAAATTAATCAAATTTATCTTTTCAATAGATAATTATGTTAAGGTGGTGTCTAGGGACATTGTTAGGGATATTATCAACCAAATAGGTGATCCAATTCTTCAAGGCCAACCCCCTTAGTGGGATAGATCAATGGTGATGAGTGATATTGAAGATAAAATTTTAGAACATGTAATGGCATGTATGCAGATGATATGGATTTGAATCTTTATCTCTTTAAAAATCCAAATATATTCTAATTGTTCTCCCATATCAAATTAAGTATACATTAAATATATTTAAATATAATGAAAATAACATCACATGACACACAAATATTTTCTAAGTCTAGTAGAAGGGCATAGAAAATCAAATTTTTGAATAAGATAATTTGAACTTTGGGTGCATTCTCACATGTGGAATTGAAAAATCAATCCCTCACTATTTATAAGTAAACCATGATGCTAAAATGATAATCTCAATGTGAGAAGAAAATATAGAAAAATAAGTGTGAATGGGGGTACAATAATGAGGAGTTAATAGTAAATGTATGAGAATATATAAAAAAAATGGGTAAAATAGATGTAAATATGAACCAAACCATGATCTAAACTAAGCACAAGAGAATGTAACTTATTAAGATGTTGCATTTTAGTTATTCCACCAACACAAAGCTAAATATAAAATGACATGTATATAAATTTTACTATTACATTATGCCCCCACTTTAATGTGTGTAATAATTTACCATGAGAATGCATTTCAAATTATATGGACATTCTCAATCAACATGAAAAGTAAATATTTGAGCACTCAAAGACTATTGAACCATATAAATTAATAGATTGTTCTTTTATTATCCTTGATATGAGTACTCCATCAAAATTTGTAAGGTAGAAAAATATTAGCAATGAGTAGCTTATGTCACATTATTAAGAAACAAGCTAAACTACTAGAATAAAACATTATAAAAGCAATATGCAAATTGAAATACTAATTAAGCTATGATGTGATTAACCATCAAACCCATGTGAAGATGTTTAAATTAAAAAATTAGAAATAAATATACATGATCAACACATAACACCATGAATTCAAAAGAATTTGGATGGCATTATGGAGTGCACGAGTAGGAAGGATGCAGATTTGCAGCTTGTAGCAGGCCGCAGCCTACATGTATTCTCCTATTTTTGCATGCGTACGGGGTGTTTGGGGGTTGGCTTTCATGGATTTTTCTGTTTAGGGGTGGGTTCTTTATTTTATCTCACTCGAGGTTTGTTTTCTTTGCAAAGTTTTTGTGCAGGTTTCACTATTGGGTCCCTGTGTGGGGTGTCGGCTTGTTGGGGAGGTATAAGTCGAGTCCCTTGGCCCTGTATCTATCGTCCATGGTCTTTGGTGCTACCATAGGCTTTGATCAAAATATGGATTTTAGGTCTTCTTTACGTACAAATAGCACATCTTCGTCTAAGCTTGCTACTGCCAGTAGGGTCAAAGGGGGTGGCTTCGTCTAGGGGTCCTCGTATCCTAAAAACTAATGGTTGTTTAGAGAGGAGTCAAGATAGGCCTGTCTTGGTGATTAATCCTGACACTATTGTGGAAGATGTTGAATATTTCTTGAATCATGCTTTAATTTGCAAGTTCATGGGGTTACGAATCTCCCTTCCTTTTTTGGAGTCTTGGGCCAGTTGGACATGGAATCATGAGGGTGAAATTTAGGTGATGTTGATGGACAATAATTTTTTTATGGTTATTTTTAATTGCATGGCGAATCACAACAGAGTTTTTGAGGGGGCCCTTATTTTCATAACTAGATTGGCTTGTGTAGACATTAAAAATATCCTGATCAACATCATGCACTTGAACCTAATTAACTAACTTTGATTCTTCTTTGATCACTTCTACACTGACTGATTAATTGAATAACCCTTATTTAATTAATTCCTCCTAAAATCAAATAATACAATTTATCAGATTTATTTCATCATAGTCTTCCTTTAATTAAATTAATCAATCTTTATTTAATTAAAATCCACCATAGTCTTCCTTTAATTAAATAAATCAATCTTTATTTAATTAAAATCCATCATATTTTGTCTTTAATCAATCTTTATTTAATTAAATCCCCAATAGTCTTCTTTTAATTAAATAAATTAATTTTATTTAATTAAATCCTAATGCTCCTAATTTAATTGAATAAATCAAATTTACTTAATTAAATTACTAATGTTCTTTATCTTCTCATTTAATTTAAATAAATCCAAATATTTAAGTTAAATGTCACATTAAGCTAATCTCCCTTTAAATTAATCAAATCCTGATTAATCATAATCTTAATCCATCAAATCCTCTAAATTTTGCAACTTGCTCATGAAAATCATTTTAATTGATTTATTAAATCTCTATTTTCATTCAAAAAGGCATCTCAAATGGAATATTCCTCAAATTCAAAAAGTCCCTCCAAAAGGACTTGTCCTCTCCAACAAGGCATTAAAAGCCTCTTACATGTCCTTTGCCTTGAGCCAAGTGGCATTAACTCCATTTTCTTCTCCCTCCAACATGTCACTTTCAAATTTCAAATTTGAATCTAATGGCATTTATCATGCACATTGAACAAAATGTGCTCCATCCTTATCCAATAGCATGTTGACAAGTGACATTTTGTTATTGATTGATCTTTAATCCCACATTCATCATATTCTTCAATCCTCCATCATTCTTTCTTATAAATAGAGGTCTCCGCTATTGTATCAATCCTCTACAATCTTCTACACAATCCATGTAAAATCACTATGCTCATTTGGATCCACAACTTGAAGCAAAGTCATTATATATAGGTTTTTGAGCAAAGTTCATCCATTGTCATCTATTTTCATAGTTTTTTGTCATTTCATAGTTAGGTTATGGAGAAATTTCATCAAAGAGCATCAATCTTCATCAAAGTTCATCATCAAGCTTGACTAGGAATTGAGAAAGTGTTATTTTCCACATCAAAATAGCACCAATTCCCCCATGGGATTAAGGGTTTGAGCATTTGAATAGGATTTAGATTTCTTTTATTTGATTTATTTACTTCATTTCTTGTTCATTATGCTTCAAATGAATCTCATGGGGAATGATAGTTTAGATGTGTTTGATGACTAACATTATGTTGTTTGTCTATGTTTGAACAGGTCTAAAGCTACCATTCACATTTTAGCGCTAGAAGGAGGGCGAATCTTTCAAAATTAACACATTTTTTGGTCAAATTTTGTTGTTTTTTATGTTTTTTGTCTTTCCAGGTCAAATAGCGCCACTGGGTCAAATTGCAACACATTTGTAGTCTTTGTTTTTCCAAACAACACCGCTAGTTTAACTAGAGTGCCACTCAAATCCTCAAACAATGTCGCTACCTCTATGTTTCAAAGGGCGTGGCTTTTTTTTTCTTGATTTTTCACTCAATCTTAAAATGGTCGTGTCTTGGTCATATTTTGGTCTTTTTCGAAGCTTTTTTTTGAAATGGGATAGAATTTCATAAGCTATCCAATGGTGTAGGTGTTTATCAACTTTGATAGAGTTAAATTTTTTAAATTTTCACCTAATGTCAAATCACAATGAAACTTGGTCTAAATTTTAGGGTTTTTCATGCTTAATCATTTATCTAACCCTCATATCTTCCTTTTTCTTGATTTCATCTAACATTTGGAGCTTGGATTGCAAGTTTTAAAGGATCATGGAGCATGGAAATGAAAGAAAAATCATTATCACATGATTGTAACAAGTGTTTTTAAACACTTTGGGAAGAAATTGTAATCCCACTTTTAAGGAATTTGTCATATTCAAGCTTTTTAGGACTCAATAATTCTCATTTGGGCTTAAAAGAACAAAAAAAAGGGACTAAAAAGAACTTTAGCAACTTACTACATTTTGTTTTGGGCTTAATGATTGAACAAACAAGTGTCACATTTCAATTTTGGTGCTTAAAAAAGAATCCATTCTTGTTTTGAAGGTTAAAATGAATATGTGCATTTTATGTTTTGCAATCTCTTATCCAAAGTAATATCATTTAAAAGACATATGCACTTCTCTCGTGCCTCACGGTGATCTTGAGAATCAAAATTCTTTTAGTGATATTAAGTTGTATAAGCAATTGCCTCCACACTTCAATTTGGGTTCTTAAAATTGAATAAAATCTTGCTAGTGTGAGTGAAGTATATCGCGTGTGTTCTCTCTTTGTTTCTAAACAAAGATTGATCAAACTACAGATGTACTTGCTCATTTTTGTTTATCCTGAGAGGGTCTTCCTAGTGGGAAAAAGTAATCACCTCAGGGAACGACCTAACTGGGAACACGCTAAAGCCAAGTGACTTCCACCCAATATATAAGTGTAGGTACTTGAGGAAAGTTCAAGTATCATGGGGATTGTTCCGACAAGAAGGAAAGAAATGGTATCTTTTCGTATGGATGATCCCCCACGAATGGAATGCCTATACTAGAACCTTGTGTTTAGAAGCTCAAATCCTTATCTATTTGTTGGTGCAAGAACGGTCGTTTTGAAGCTGTCCCACATTTTTACGGCTCTTAGTAGAGATGAGAAGTATGTCATGGTAATTTCATGGGTACTAATGCTTGGCTGACCCGAGAAGTGTGTGTCGTGGAGGGGAGCCAGTGTGGTCAAGCATCTAATCATCTGCTAAGAGTAGGCGTAGTTGGATTTATCCAAGTGGGAGCTCAACAAATATTGTCTCATTCTATCCTAGGGTTGTGCATCATTTTGGAATCAAAACACTTTTCTTGGATCTAAAATATTGGAAAACAAACATCCAACATGAACATCAAATTCCAAACCCTTTAGGAGGAGCAAATACCTTTGACAAAATTTAAGTGCTAATGCTTTCCCTAGGGATTTTATCCTTAGAGGCTTCTAAGTATTTGGATTAACATCTCAATTTTCTCTTACTAAAGTCAACATTAGGGAACTATTGCCTTAATTTCTTTGATTTCCACATAATGGACTTTGTGGGATGAAAAGAAATTGGGACATTAGACATTTAGTTTGGAAAGCTAATCAAGAGAGTGTTTGTTGTAAAAACAATTCATTAATCAAGATGAAATCAATCGAACCCCACACATGTGCTTGTTTATCTTTTGTCTTATGGTCTTTTGAGCAAACATTGATCTTTTGGTTTGAAGTACTCTTAGGGAAAAGCATGTTCTTTAATATCTTGGTCTTGTAAACAAAGTTCTTCTTCGGTTCATTTAGGATCAAAACAACCAATCATTTCATCTATCTCAAA
The DNA here is from genome assembly GCA_007258455.2 of Sequoia sempervirens. Taxonomy (NCBI): domain Eukaryota; kingdom Viridiplantae; phylum Streptophyta; class Pinopsida; order Cupressales; family Cupressaceae; genus Sequoia; species Sequoia sempervirens. Next base: position 2,190,098 of record VDFB02058242.1, read on the forward strand.
AATAATCAAATCCCATCTCACAAACAACTTTTGAACCATTGAAAAAATCCTTCATACTAAACTTTTGGTGAAATCCTTCAAATCAACATCAAAATCACCTTGTTTAGCTAAGTGTGTGTGGATGAATCCTTCCTCATACATCTAGTTAAATTATCATCCTTGTGGACAAGTTTATTCCAATATAGCATCCAACATCTTGGGGTTTATAAATCCATTATCCAAATCAAATCAAATCCAATCCAAATCAAACCAATCCAATCCAAATTTCCTAAAGTCTAGTATCCCTCCAAGGTTCCTAAAAGTTCAACACCCATATCATTCACCCCTTTCATCCTTCATCTCATCATTGGTCCTAAATCCCTTAGAGGTCAACAAGGTCAAAACACAAGAAAACATGGAATATAAACTTGATTCATACATCATGAGTGGTCTAAATCAACCAAACTATCAAAACCTTACAATGCCGATTGATTATCGAAACTCACATTTATACAATCCATACATGAGATCATTATCTCCTACAATCCTCAATGGTACAACAAATGTGAGTATGCCCAATCTAAATTTTGGAACACCTTTCCCTATGGTAGGTTCAAATCAAATTCCAAACCTACAAATCTATCAACCAAATAATCAATGCATGAGTCTTCAACAAAACAACATTATCCCACCAAATCCATACATGCCAAATGTGAATATACGAAGTAGAAATTTACCAAACATGAACATTTCGAATCCACACTTGGTAAACTTTGGGATAGATATGTTTGTGAATCATACAAATGTTTTTCAAAGTACAAAACAAAATGTTAATGACTCCATGTATTGATCCAAGTCAAGTTAACACTATGCAAAATCAAAGTTACCTAAATCAAGGCAATGTGATTCCCAACCACAACAATGTTCAATTTCAACCTATCGTGCCAAATCTAAACATCATCCCAAATCAGAACATTGTCCAAAGTCAATTTTTCCATGATCCCATACAAACATCACAAGTATACATTCCAAACCTACTTGAACAAAAACCAAATCAACTATATCAAGGGTGTCAAGATCAAAATCAAGATCAAATTTTGTGAGATCAAATTGCTACACTTACCAAAATAGTTGATTCATTGCACCAAGAGACGTCTCCACCCCAAAATCAATACACACTTCCATTAGTTAAACCATATCATCAAAGCATTGAGTTGTGTCCACAACCATATCAAGAACAATATCTCCAATGTGAAGAGGTTGGATATCAAGATCAAAAACATCAACAACAAACCCAACCTCCACATCTTGAAGATCAATCACCACATCTCAAAGATCAATTACCACATCTCCAAAATCAATCACCACAAGGTCAATTTGAAGTGCAAATCTCACAAAGTTGTTAGTGTTTTAGATCAGAAATGCAATAAGAAAAAAATGCAACACAATAGACTAATGAACATAGTAGTTTACCCTGGGAAAACCTTCCTTCTTGAGGGAGAAAAACCCAACAATAATTATATCTCTTATATTATAAATAGAAGAGCAGAAATCTAATTACAACTAGGCCCAAGCACAAGGCCAATATGAAGAAATAAAACACAATACCTCTCCTAGATGCGAATGAACAAATAGTATAATGTCTTCTTTATTTTTGATCTCCTTGAAACAATAATTTGATATGCTGCAAATATGTGAACTCTTCTAGAAGTGTGAACTTGTCTTGAATCAAATCGAATAAGAAAATGAATGATGTTTGCCTTGTATATATACAAAACAAGATGTCTCTTCATGTAAAGTCGGCCTCATTCCCAAATGAGATGACTTTTTATTCTTAGTCGACCTCATTAAAATAAATAATATATATATTGCAAGTTGCACTTTTCTCATTTAAGATTAGAATTTATTTATCATTTAATTTTTTTGAAATCGAGGGAGAAAGAGAACTCCCATCACTACAACATCAACACTCCCTCTTAGCTAGGGAGATATCTTTCTCGATATCTATTTCATGGAGTCTCTCAACATGACACCCACAATGGCTACTCCCATTTGTGGAAAATAGTTCATCATGAAGTCACTCAACGTGATATCGTCATGGAGTCACTCAACATGACATCCACCATGGCTACTCCCATGTGTGAAAAGGAAATGTGCACAAGTTCCCATCACAGAGTCACTCAACATGATGTCGTCATGGAGTCTCTCAACATGACGTCCACCATGGGTACCCCCATGTGTGGATAAACACAAGTACAAAGGATTTATCACGGAGTCTCTCAACGTGATGTTGTCATGGAGTCTCTCAACATGACATCCACCATGGCTACTCCCAGAGGGTGGAAAGAACCACATCTTTGTCTCAGAGGTGGACAAGGGCTTTCACCTCAAAAAATTTCATCTCAGAGAAAAATGCATTACAAGGGCTTTCACCTCATACTTCTTTGTCACAGATAAATATACACTAACAAGAGCTTTCACCTCATACTTCTCTGTCACAGAGAAATATACATTACAACAAGTCTCTATGATGATGTGACTCCCTCTGAAGCTAACATCAACCTCCTAACCTCCTCGTCCAAGGTTGCCTCTAATGGTATGTCAGACTCCCTCTGAATTTTATTTCCTCCTCTTCGAAGAAATTTATTGGCTTTAGAAAAAGAAACCTTTTGAATTGACTTTAGAACTTGGCTCCTTTTGATATATCCCTATGTCAATTTTTGTAGAAGAAACAAGTTGAGTAGACCTAAATTTGCAATCTCGAGCAAAGTGACCATACTTGTCACACCTATAACATTGAATAGGACAGAAATCCTTCTTCTTTTTTAGTTCTGAGGAAAAATCTAGTTCTCTGTCTCTATTCCTCTTTCTTCCTTTGCCTCTTTCTCTAGAAGTATGTGTAGCAAGAACTTGATTTTCTACATCATGATGGTTCCACCCAATTCCTCTTGCTGCAAACTTGACTCTTCTTGAATACAATCAGCTCAAAAATGATCAAACTTGGGTAATTTAGATCTCCCACTAATGATTTGAATAAAGGGTTTCCAAGTTTGAGGAAGACCATTAAGTTCCATTATAACAAGATCTTTTTCCACAATTATATCCCCAATAGTGCTCAACTAATTTCTCAAATCAGAAATCTTCATAAGGAATGAGATGACTAAATCATCTTTATCCATTTTTACATGGTAAAGTTGTCTCAAAGAAAGGGCTCTACTAGTGTTGTTGATCTCATACAATCCTTTTAGAGCATCAAAAATTTCTTTAGTTGTCTTCAACTTAGATATGATCGGTACTAGGTGATCCATTACATAGTCTATAATGATCTTTCTAGCCTTTGTGCCATTTTTCTTCCACTGGATTTTGTCGGTATCATCAGAAGGCTTGGGCATATTACTTTCCAAAAAATAAAGAAGATCATTCTCCTATAATGCAATAAGTACCCTAGGTTTCCAAGAGTTGAAGTTTGTGGCTCCATCAAGTCTATCTTCTACCTTGACACAAGTCACCATCTTCTTTTTCCACACAAAATTCACTTTCAAAGATCTGCCCTAAGGTCTGAAATAATTGAATTGACTGCTTAACAAATATGATCAAATCTTTTCTTACACCCGCTTTGATACCATGTTAGTGTTTTAGATCAGAAATGCAATGAGTAGAAAATGCAAAACAATAGACTAATGAACACAACAGTTTACCCTGGGAAAACCCTCCTTCTTGAGGGAGAAAAACCGAGCAACAATTATATCTCTTATATTATAAATAGAAGAGTAGAAATTTTCTTACAACTAGGCCCAAGCACAAGGCCAGTCTAAAGGAATAAAACACATCTCTCCTAGATGCAAATGAACAAATAGTATAATGTCTTCTTTATTTTTGATCTCCTTGAAGCAATAATCTGATCTACTACAAATATGTGAACTCTTCTAAAAGTGTGAACTTGTCTTGAATCAAATCGAATAAGAAAATGAATTATGGTTTCCTTGTATATATACAAAACAAGATGTCTCTTCATGTAATTTCGGCCTCTTTCCCAAATGAGATGACTTTTTATTCTCAGTCGGCCTCATCAAAATAAATAATATATATGTTACAAGTTGCACTTGGCTCATTTAAGATTAGAATTTATATATCATTTAATTTTTCTTTGAAATCAAGGGAGAAAGAGAACTCCTGTCGCTACAACATCAAAAAAGGTAACAAATGAAAATACACACCACTTGGGGAACCTATCGAATCATTCATTCAACAGCTGATACAAGAAAATCTCATCAAAATCCCCATTTATGAAAATTATCAAGAGCCTCAAGTTAAACCACCAGGGTATAACGAGAAGCACCTTTGTGATTTTCAAAAAATAAAGGAACACACAACATCAAATTGTATTCGACTCAAAAATATCATCCAAGACCTTATTGATCAAAAAATAATAACTATTGAGGACAACGATGAGGATTCAACCACTAGTGATAGCATTGGCAATCTCTCCACCATAATTGTTGAAAACAATGATCAAGATTTATCCATCAATGAGCACCTTGAAGATGTTTCTACTTCATCTGAAGATCAACTCAACATACATCAAGAGTGACTTTTTTACCCCTCGACAATATCCAACAATGATCTATTCAAAGGAGTGTTAACATTATTTGATCCTATAATTGGTGATCCTTCCACCAATAATCATATTGAAAGTGTCACTACATCACCTAATGAGTTAGAGGACATATCTGAAGAATTTATTCCAAAGCATGATCAACATCTTTCATCAACGTCTAGCAATGGTTCTTTCCAAGAAATATTGTCATCCTTTGACCTCATGGTTACAGATATTGAAGAAATCCTCAACTCAACACTTGATCCAAATTCACTCAAAGATCAAGAGGATATTGAGCCACTCCCTATGCCTAATCAAGACGTCCAAGAACCATTTGTAAGCAATCCATCCTTTGAAATTGACCCATGTCAAGAACTTGATCCAAAGCATGTCGAAAGCAATTCCAAAATCATTCAAGATCAAGAATTTGTATCTCCAAGATACTACAATGATCTAATGGACACTCCTATCTATACAAGATGTCACAAATGATGATCACATCCTCATAGAACACACTCCTCCATCTAGCTATGAGATGCTTTCTTTGGATGGACATGCAGATGATCTGCATTCAGAACAAGATTCCTTTACTCCTAACATTATTACACAAAAAGAGAAGGTTATTGATTCCTACATTCAAACTAAGTTGTCAACATTAGGATCAGATATATCCCAAATTCAGATTGGGGACACCATGTATGAATATATCCAACATTATCCACTCAAGGAAACAGGTTAGATAGAGCAGGATATTTCAAAGTCAGCAGAGTAGCAAATTCAAATAACATCATATGCAGTGATCATTTATCAGAAAATGCTTACTAAACAAGACATCTCAAAACAAGCAAAATCAAAGAAAAAAGATGCTACTACCACCATATTGGGGGAAACTATGTCTCAAGCAAACGTCAACATAGGGAGCACAAAGAATCCTAATGATGAAACCAATGCTAATACTACAACCAGCCACGCCACGAATCTTCATCCACCCATCACCCCATCCACAAATTGGGACCAACATCAAAAGAAGGATGTGAATCAAGGCAAGAACATCATGAAAGCAAATGAAGTTGAGAAGCATAATGGAAAAATCAAATACACATGGATACCAAAAAGTACAAAGAAAGTTTATCCCTATCAAACTCCATCAATCAAAGAAACTATGGAAAAAAATAAAAAAGGGAAAAGTATCCATCAAAGATGTCCACAAAAGCAAAAGCAGGCTTCTCAAGCAACATACAAAGTATATCAAGCAATTGGTCCTAATTCCATGCACGCTTCTGTATCCACCCATTATTTCTCATCTTCCCAAGTTTGGAGAGTCAAAGGTCCCAAACTATCAACCAATCCATCTTTTATCCCTAAACACACTCCATCCACGCCTCCACGCATGATATCCAATTCTCACATTAACCATGTATTGGTATCCATCCTTCATCATAAGGATTCAGAAGGCACTCTATCACGATGTGCACACAAAGACAAAGTTAACTTCGGTATCAACAAAGTAGATCAGGAATCTCAAAAGTTATATTCAAGTGCACGTATCTTGGAAAAACTTCTTCAGGTAGGATATCAACAACACATTATGAAAAAAACATATAGATCGACACCACCAAGTGGTTTAGCATGAGCTTAAAATATTTCACAAAAAAATACAAAAAAATCAAAAAATATGAAAAAAATAAAAAAAGGATTGAAAATAGTAAAGAAAAAAATCATCCTCCAATGAAAACCACTACGGTGGCACTTTGGACAAGTACCATGATGAAAACCTGGCAAACAGGTGTCATGTGTAGAATTGAGCATCTGCATGTGCTAATTCAGGTGAAAGCATCTCATCCCATCCATAATAAATCCAGCATTCAATCCATTTCATCCATAATAAATTCATTCATCAATAAACCATTGATCCAATCCATTTTCATCCATCTACATCCATCTTCCAAATTATCTTAATCTTGACAAAGTTTGGTGCACACTTTGCACTTGCTTATGGTAAACATCTTGACATGGGTCATTTTCATTAATCCTATCCTACCCAACATTATCTAATCCATGAGGCACTATCCAAATGAGCATCCTTTGTTCAAACACCTTATCTTATTACAAGATAGTCCTTGAAATCCTTTGTGTGCTTACCATATCTAGCCATCCATGCACACCTATCCAAGCATCGACCAATGGAATTCCATATATTGCTAGACACTGGGGGAAGATATTTACATCTTTCTTTGGGAATCAATATTGACATATATCCTCCAACTTATGTGGTGATCTAAACATTGGAAAAATGTGAAATCAAATTGGTCAAGCAGTTGTGATCCAAAATCCAAATCACTAGCCCATGACATATTTTAACAAGATGTTCATTATCAAGCTTTATTTTTCATCGAACAACAATCCAAACAATCAATATCAATCACATCTAATATCACGTCTGAAATCATTCAAAACAATTTCGTTCCAAAGTCAAGCTTCAAAATCCTGATCAATCAAATCCAATCAATCCATCATCATCTTGGGATATCCTTCCAAGTGCTTGTGTTGATTAAACACTATCCTTGCATTGTTGTGTATCCTCAACAATGTTATCATCATCAATCTTGATCAATCAAATCCAATCAATCCCTCATCATCTTGGGATATCCATCCTAATCCTTGTGTTGCTTAACATTATCCTTGCATTGTTGTGTATCCTCAACAATGTTATCATCGTCAATCCATAAATCTAATCAATCAACCCTAGCTTGGTTTTCAACAAAATCCCAAATAGAGCACTGATATCATCACACATTTCCATATCCAAAACATCAAAATCATGCGAAAAATCCAAAACATTCATAACATCACAAAATCCAAAAACATCCAAAACATATCAAAATCCCAAAATAGGTTAAAAATTCAGAAAAAATCAAAAGCATGGTATCTGAACTACGTCATCTCTGAGCTTAAACATAGGCAAGGCCATTATTGATGGGCCCCTGAGACACAAAATCCAAAAAAAATCATAAAATCTCATAAAACCCAAAAACATTGAAAAATTCAAAAATCAAAACATTTGTAAAAACCTGAAAAATACCAAAAACAGACTCAAACATTTCAAAAACATCAAAAACATCCAAATCCATCAATCCCATCTTGTTATCACCTGTAATAAATATCCGCTCACAATAAATCAATCATCATCCTCAACCTTTGGTGAAACAGTTGGAAACAAGTCTAGCAGGTTAAAAGTGAAAACTCAAACGTCAAGGTCTCGAGTCTATGTCAGTAAGTAAACAAGTTGGTCAACTCTTGGTATTAATAGATCATCATCAAGTTTTTCCCAAATCATCTGATAACATCATGTCCTAGGATGCATCCTTCCTACAATGGACATCAACATCAGGCATCGCCATAGTTTAGTCCTGGCTAGCAGTATAAAGAACATTAGCTTGTTTGTTTACTTGATCTTTTTCTTGTTGATTTATCTTATTGCTCTCATTTCAATGACCTCTTGATGATGTCCAAACAAAAGGATTTAGAGAGAAAGGAATGGGGCAACGATCATTATCTTTTTATCTGTTGTGCTTGTTGGATATTCTTGTAATATAACATTGGTCATGCTACTTTGTTTGGTATATAGGGAGGGTGTTTTAGGTGTCTTGTTGACCACATAGGAAGGATTACCTTTCTATTTTTTGGTTTGAGACATTTGAAATATCTAAACTACATTCTGAATAAGGTTATGTATGCCAAGTGTGAACAAGAATACTCCTATCTAATTGTCAAGTCAAAGTCCATTGCACTAGGTGTAACACCATCTTGATTCTTTATACCTTGATGCATCGTGCCTATGTGTGTTATCAAATATAAGGTAAGTAATCCTTTTTAAAATCCCAATTCATGATAAGCAATACATCATCATCACTCATCATCATATCCAATAAAGCCTTAATGACTCATGGACTTGTTGGACTCATGCATCATCTCAGACTCAAGGGTTCATCCATCTTATTCTTCTTATTCTTCTATCTTTACTAACATTTCTATCCAAGTATCAAGTATGTGTGATATATCAAAATATACATGAGGCTACCCATGGCCAATGACTGTCTATACATCATCAATTTTTTCTACATCAAATATTTGAGCTTTCTAGTCCTCTTTGAGCTGAACTGATCTTGAACCTTTTTGTCACGAGATCGACCCTTGAATCGAACTTTTCACTCGATCTCTCGAGGGGGTAGTATACCAATGTAATTCTTTTATTCGCGCAACAATGGGGCATCCCAAAAAATAAAATAAAAATTGACTTTTGATCTTGACAAATTTATTCTTTGAACCAACGCAGCAGGTACATTGCTTCAAAGAGGGGAAAAATGTAGACACTAAAAATATCTTGGTTGACATCATGCACTTGATCTTGATTAACTTACTCTGATTCTTCCTTGATCACTTCTACATTGACCAATTAATTGAATAACCCTTATTTAATTAATTCCTCCTAAAATTAGATAATACAATTTATCAAATTTATTTCATCATAGTCTTCCTTTAATTAAATAAATCAATCTTTATTTAATTAAAATCCATCATAGCCTTCCTTTAATTAAATAAATCCAAATATTTCAGTTAAATGTCACATTCAACTAATCTCCCTTTAAATTAATCAAATCTTGATTAAACCTAATCTTAATCCATCAAATCCTCTAGATTTTGCAACTTGCTCATGAAAATCATTTTAATTGATTTATTAAATCTCTATTTTCATTCAAAAAGGCATCTCAAGTGGAATATTCCTCAAATTCAAAAAGTCCCTCCAAAAGGATTTGTCCTCTCCAACAAGACATTAAAAGCCTCTTACATGTCCTTTTCCTTGAGCCAAGTGGCATTAACTCCATTTTCTTCTCCCTCCAACATGTCACTTTCAAATTTCAAATTTGAATCCAATGGCATTTATCATACACATTGACCAAAATGTGCTTCATCCCTCTCCAATAGCATGTTGACAAGTGGCATTTTGTTATTGGTTGATCTTTAATCCCACATTCATCCTATTCTTCAATCCTCCATCATTCTTTCTTATAAATAGAGGCCTCCTCTATTGTATCAATCCTCCACAATCTTCTACACAATCCATGTAAAATCACTATGCTCATTCGGATCCACAACTTGAAGCAAAGTCATTATCTATAGGTTTTTGAGCAAAGTTCATCCATTGTCATCCATTTTCATAGTTTTTCATCATTTCATAGCTAGGTTATGGAGAAATTTCATCAAGGAGCTCATCAATCTTCATCAAAGTTCATCATCAAACTTGACTAGGAATTGGGAAAGGGCTATTTTCCACATCAAAATAGCACCAATTCCCCCATGGGATTGAGGATTTGAGCATTTGAATAGGATTTAGATTGCTTTTATTTGATTTTTCTACTTCATTTCTTGTTCATCATGCTTCAAATGAATCTCATGGGGAATGATGGTTTAGATGTGAATTTGATGACTAACATTGTGTTGTTTGTCTATGTTTGAACAGGTCTAAAGATACCATTCATAGCTTGTTCATCAAGCCTTGGTATGTTGGTTTCAATCCTCCAGAGGAGATCCTGAATCATGTTCCTATTTGGGTGTTTTTACCTTGGTTCCCATTTGAATTTTGGAGGAATTATATTTTGCATATGGTGGCTCTACTGTTGAGAAAGTCGGTGGGTCCTTCTCAACAAACACAAGATAAAAAGGTACTTACTTTTTCTTGCATCTGTGTTGAAATTGATTTGAGTAACCCTCTCCCAAATTCTTTGCAAATTTATGTGGGTTCATCATATTGGGTGCAACAACTTGACTATGAGGCTCTCCCTTTCTGATGTCAATTGTGTCATGAATATGATCATATGAAAAAAAGATGTCCTAGGTTTTGCTCTTCAAAGCCCCATCCTACTCAGCCCCCTTGGAATCCTTCTAAGTGTTGAAAATGAAGGTAATTAATGTAGCTTAAAACTTGTAAACCTATGTGACTGTAGATTTAATTAAATGTTTGTCACAATTCTTTGTATACGATTATCTATTTAGATTCTTTATTACCAATTGTAGAAGTAAACAAAAGATTGTAGAAGAATAAGATCAGAAGATAGAAGTGACACAACATATACCATGGAGAAACCCTTTCGTGCAAAAACTCCACCACCATAATCAATAGTGCTTGTATTATTTAACCTTAGAGAAAGATTACAATAACACTGTATCAATCCTTGATTAAGATGCTTCTTTTTCCTTCAACAATTCTTCTTCACAACCTACAATAAACTCTCATGTGTCCAAGCATGAATCCACACATCCCATGCCATGTTTCACAAAATTACTCCCTTAGAACTCTCTTCAACTTGCTGCAATAAATAGACAATTGTGAACATTGTAAACTCCAAAGAGTTGACAATTACAAGAGGATAAAGCTCCTCACAAATATCTACGCCATTCTTGTGCAAGTAGAGTTCTTCCATGAAAAACAATGTCAAACCAAGTCCATCAATTTGGGCATCCCAAACTGAAGACTTAACTCAACATTTATTACAAAGATATCTTGTAAGCTTCTCCTCAAATTTGGTGTCCAAGAATGGGCCCACTTAACTCAGCCTTGTAAATATCTTCTCATGCAAAAGGTGTTAACTCCAAGATGCCAACTTGGGTGCCCAAGGTGGGTCCAAGTCAATCTCTGTTAACTAAAACATATCTTTCCATCAATTCATGTAAACATGATGCATGATTGAACATCCCCACTTAACTGAATGTAGCCACTTGTTAACTGTCATGCAACTCAAGTCAACTGAATTCAACTAACATGCAACTCAAACTAACTACATGCAAATGAAGATAACTAAACCATAACTGAATTGAACTAAACTAAACTGAACTAAAACTAAACTAAACTAAACTAAACTGAAACTGAAACTGAACTAATAGTGCTTCTCCACATACATTGTAAATATCAATCCCTACTTTGTAGGAACAAGACATGCATTACTAAAGTGTTATCTTTCCTCAAACAATTAACTGAAACAAGGTGTGTCCCACCTCCCATGTGGGTGCCCCATGTGCTCCTATTTTGTAGAAGCTCTTCTTGGATGCCCTCACATGTTCCTATCATTTAGGAATAATAACAAATGTCAATTTACATGTTCATTTCATTTGAATTTAATCCCTTTCTAATCCTAGTGTTGGGGAACACTTTCCAAGGACTTAGGAGATACATGAAATATGTTTAGGATTAAAATTAAATGGCATCCTATTCCCAACACTAAGGACATAGGAAAGGCTCCTATTCTTGGTGAAGTGGTAGATAAAGAGGGTTTTATTCCTGTTAAGCCCCATAATAGGAATCAAGGAAAAAAAAGAACCTTCAAGGAGAGACAAGAAGGGGAAAATTTTAATCGATTTGATGTGCTAGATGGCCTTAGCCAACAAGAGATGAACCTTGGTATGATGGCCCTAGATCTAGGTGTCTCAGGGGAGGTTCAAGAGGGTACTATTTCTAATGATCTTCAAAACATTTTGGAAGGTGGTATATCTCTTGTTCAAATGGATACGGATCTAAGCCTCACAAATTCTACAATTCCTTTGGCCCTTGTAGATATGGAAAGGATTGATATTGATAACTCTCCTCCTTTGGTGAAGACGGTGACTGATTTAGAGAAATGAAACAAGGCTTCTCCTTCCTTAAGGATTCTTCATAAAAATCCAAAGAAAGGGGCTCTTGATAAACCCTTCAAGGTTGGTAGAAAAAAGGATGTGGATAAAATTAAGATGATGGGGGAGACATTAGTGGAGTCAGGGTTTGTCAAAACTCTTGACTCCCACTTTTCCATCTTCCAGAAATGACTATTCTTTCATGGAATGTACGGGGCTTAAACATCAGCCCTCAACAATAAGTTGTTTGTGATTTGGTGTGAATTCATTCACTAGATATGTGATTCATTCAAAAAACTAAGCTTTTAGTAGAGAGTATGTGTGCTTCGGTGCCAAAACTTTGGTGGATTGGTCAATGCCAGTGTATTGGAGCCCAAGGTAATGCTTGGGGTTTGGCATGTTTATGGAATCTATTAAAGATTTTCCCTCTTTGGTGGATGTACTATAAGTATTCTATTTTCATGGTTGCTTTGAGTTTGGAGATTAGGGAAAATGTTCTTCTATCCAATATTTATGCTCTAACTAATATGCCTAGTAAGTTATGCTTATGGTCTCATATTTGGTTTATTTAGAGTATTGCCTCTCTTTATTCTTGGATTATTGCTGGAAACTTTAATGCTATTACTGATTTGGAAGAAAACAAGGGAGGAATGTTGAGGTTGGAGCCTTCATCTTTTCTACTCAGAGATAATATCTCTTCCTTAAATCTTGTGGATATTAAACCTAGTAATGGTTGGTATACCTGCAAAATAGAAGATTTGGTAAGGATTGTATTGATGAGAGGCTTAATAGGTTCCTAGTCTCCTTTTTTCTGGATTGGTGGGTCTTGTGCTATTAGCTTTGAGATTCTAGATTGGAGGGGTTATGATCATTGGCCAATTAAGCTTTTTGCTTCTTTGGATCGTGTTGCTCGGTCTCCCTCTTTCAAGTTTCAACTTATGTGGTTGTGGGATCCCTAAGTATATTGTTGAGTGGTGGCATCGAGGTAGACCTACTTTTGACACAAAAATGTATTCTTTTGTTAAGCAACTTTAGTATGCGAAGTATCAGCTCAAAAGGTGGAATAGGAAGTGCTTCGACAACATCTTCCATGTTAATAATGTTACTCAAGCTATTTTGGATGTTATTACTTGGGAGATTAGGGAATTTGACCTTTTCGAGGATTCTCTCAAGGAGGATTCAAAGGCTTTGAAATATTTGGAGGAGTGTGAGTTATGGGAGGAGATTTATTGGAAACAGAAGGTGCATGTTGAGTGGTTGTAGGAAGGGGATAGAAACACTACCTTTTTCTTTAACTCTGTGAAGGCCAGGATATATAGAAACTTGATCCCTTTTCTTGTGAACTCTAAGGGTGATCATTTGCCCTCTTTGGGAGATATTTCCAAAGAATCTTCTCATTACTTTTCCTCTTTGTTCATGGAGGATTCTCCTAATGTGTGGGTGGAAGAAAATCATGTCCTGGCCTATATTCCTTCCCTAGTTTCTTTGGAAATGAATGAGGACCTCATGCATTGCATTTCCCTAGAGGAATTAGAGGCCATTATTTTTTAGATGAAGGGAAGGCCCCTGGTCCTAATGGGTTTCTAATTGAATTCTTTCAGGAATTCTGGGACATTATAAATTTGGATTTATTAAAAGCGGTGTGAGAATCTTAGAGGAACAAATAGATGTTGAGGGCTATGAAATCTAATTTCCTTTCCATCATCCCTAAATGTGATAGGGCTAATAGGTTGAGTATGTTCTGGCCCATTTCCCTTGGCAATGTGGTCCATAATATTATATCCAAGTTGATTGCAAAAAGACTGTAGTGGATTAGTAGGCTTGTCTTTGAGGAACAAGGGGGCTTTGTGGCGGATAGGAAAATTTTGGATGGTGTGGTCATTGTGGCTGAAACTATCCATTCCATGGATGCCTCAAAAGAAAAATCTATGTTCATCAAACTGGACATGGCAAAATCCTATAGTAGAGTCAAATGGTCCTTTTTGCGGAAATTTTTTATTGCTTTTGGTTTTGCTGAGGAGTGGGTTATGTTGGTAATGAGTTGTGTCACAACCACTTCCTTCTCGATGTTGGTTAATGGGAAACCATCTTACTTATTTGGGGCTTCTAGAGGTCTTCGATAAGGGGACCCTCTTTCTCCTTATGTATTCTCTTGGTTGAAGGTTTGGGGAGAGTTATTAAGAGTCGTGTCAATCAAGGTCTAATTCAAGGGTGGAATTGGGGTAATGGCTTACCTCCTCAGTTGCATCTACAATTTATGGATGATATTGCTTTGATGGGTATGGCTAAGGTCAGAGAGCCTACTAATTTGTGCAAGGTGTCGGACATTTATCTTACTACCTTCAATCAACAGATCAATGAGGAAAAGTATTATATATTCTTCTTTAACACTCCTATGCATATTCAACAATGGATTTCCTATATTTTGAGATTCCATATTGGACACTTGCCCTTGACCTATCTCAACATTCCTATATCTACTAGTACCCTTCCTAGGGGCACTTGGAAAAATATTTTAGACATGTTTCATATGAAGGTGAACCACTAGACTCATAGGTGGTTATCTTTCGTGGGACGGGTGCTACTTCTTAAGTCATTGTGCAAGCTCTTCCCAATTATAGGTGTATGCTTCAGGTGGCTCCTTCTAGCTTTATTAAGGATTTGGACTTTCTTTCTAGTATTTTTTTATGGATTGGTTCCTTGGTGTCCTCTAAGCGGAGTTTGGTGAAGTGGGAAATTGTTTGTAGACCAAAACAGTTTGGTGGCCTCAGGTTGCAATAGGCCAATTTTACTAGTTTGGCATTATTTTCCAAGCTTTATTGGAGATGGTGTATTAAACGTGACCATGTTTGGGCTAGGATTATTTCTCAAAAATACTGAAAGGGTGTGCTAAAGAAGGAGATCCCTCAGTTCCACTCTTGGGTAAAGGTTTTATGATTTGGGAAACACTTAAAAAAGGATCTAAGCTAATCAAGGATGGTTTATTTTGGATTTACAATAGGGGGTATGAGGCTCTCTTTTGGTATGACTCTTGGGATGGGTTTTCCCTGTCATGATCAGGCATCCTAATTTGTAGTATCTTTTTCAACTCTTCTTGGAGGTTGGTTGGTCAAGGGTGGTGGACTTCAAAACTTCTTATTTTTGTGGGCATGTGGAAGTGTCTATATGGAAGGGCCCTAATGAGTGGCATGTTGGGGGTTTGGAGGAGGATCTTGTTGATCTTAGAAATATTCTTGTTGGCAGAGAGTGTAGCTCACTTGGGGAGAAGGATATTTTCACAGTGGCTAGGGGTTATCAAGAGTTGATTTCTTGGAAGTATGGCGGGATGGAAGTTTCTTGGTGGAAAAATGTATGGAATAAGTTTTCTTGGCCTAAGTGTAATTGTTTCTTGTGGACTTTAGCTTGGAATAGATGCTTGACTTGGGATAATATTTGGAAGTAGGCTTTTCAGGGCCCATCTATTTGTGTTCTTTGTGGCTGCAGTGAGGAGGATGTGTCCCACTTGTTGTTTCATTGTCCTTTTTCTATGCTTATTTGGCATTTTTGGTGGGGAATTCAGAGACATCCCTACATTCATGCTTCTTCTATGGTTGAATTTTGGAGTAGTTTGGGGAGACCTCCAACACATGCCTCTTTTCTCTAGATTGTGTGGAATATTGGCCATACTTTCATCCTTTGGAAAATTTGGCTTAAAAGGAATCGTAGGATTTTTGTGGTATCAAGTTGATGATTCAATAGATTTGGCAAAGAGTGGTTAGTATGATTCAGGAGACTGTGGAAGCCAAATGTGAAGAGTCTTTCCCTTTAGAGAGGGGAGATGAAGATATTGTGAATAGATTGGGCCTTTGTGGTCTATATTTTTATTCCTTTAGTGTTTGAAGAGGTTGTCATGCCAAAAATAAGGTTTAGAGAGTCGGAGGTTGGTCCCCTCCTTTGGCGGATGTTTTAAAGATCAATACCAATGGCTCTTCTAGGGGTAATTTTGGACCTGCTAGGATTGGTGGTGTTAGAAGAGATAGCTCTGGTAAGGTCATTTTCTTATTTTCCATTCATAAGGGGCATCAAACCAATAACTTCATGGAAGGTTTAGTGATTATCTTTTCTATTGAGAGATTTTGTGCTCTTTGCTGGCACAAGATCACCTACGAATCAAACTCTCAAATCATTGTTAATTTGTTGATTGAACAAAATTTGAATGGGGTAGATTAGCAACTTGCTTATGTTGTTAGGTATATTTTTTGGTTGTGTTCCATGCTTGCATCTGTGTATTTTACTCACATTCCACGTGAGTGGAATAGGGTTGTTGATTTTTTGGCCAAATGTGATTTTGAGCATGTTGGTGGTTGGTAGTTTGATGGTTGGGAGTAGTTATCCCCAGATTATTTCCAGGATTTAGAGAGGCTAATCTTGAAGGGCATGGCTGGTTGATGTTGGTTGTTTGTTGGTCCTACTGTGTGTTTGATTCTTTGATGATTGCTTGTTGGTTTTGTGTTCTTGGATTTTTTTGGGTGCCTATTTGGACCCTGATTTCTTTGTATTAGTGACTTTTTGATATTAATAAAGTTTTACCCTCTTTATTCAAAGAAAACACATAACACCATAATTTACATGGAGAAACCCTTTTAGGAAAAACCTCCACAACTAAAGAGAGCACACCTTTTTATTAATAAAATAATATACCCAACTTCTTCCTTCAATTTAACAATAGTCTAATAGAATAACCTTACTTCACCTATAAAATACCCATCTAACAACTATCCAAATAATCTCACTTATAAATAAATGGAGAGGGAAAACTAAGAATGGATTGTTAAACCAAAACCACCAAATTCCATGGTATGGTAAAATTCAATGCCCCCATGACCAATCAATCAATGCTCTGTGAATGGAAACTATAACTAACAAATTATTTGACCTATTTGAAGAGTGGTAAAAAATTCTTATGTATGATTCTCCAAAATGGAGTGGCCAACGAACGTGGACTCCACCCATTATGACAAGATTCCCCACTCTCTCTCTCCTAGTGCCTATGATTGGGAGAGTTGTATAAAACAAGTTAAATCCTTTGTAACCACCATTGTCATAAGTAACCTCCCTTTAATTCCAATACAATGAATATTCCATTACAAGGATAATAACAAAATAATTATATATCTCAACCCCCTACATGGATTTCCAAGCACCAATTCCCAAGATGTTGGAGAATTGAATATAAGAACTTTCTAAGTCTCTCTTATATATAGAATAAAAGTAGTCAAAGGATGCCAAGTGAAAATATGCTAAGAAAGGTTTTGTAGTGGGGT
The DNA here is from genome assembly GCA_007258455.2 of Sequoia sempervirens. Taxonomy (NCBI): domain Eukaryota; kingdom Viridiplantae; phylum Streptophyta; class Pinopsida; order Cupressales; family Cupressaceae; genus Sequoia; species Sequoia sempervirens. The sequence goes on from VDFB02058242.1 coordinate 2,207,642, forward strand.
TAACAAACATATATTTAAACTATATATAATAATTTTCATGCTAGAAGGATAAGTGTAGAAAATGTCAACGAAAGTAATCAATACTAAACTTCATAAAATAGTTGATCGATTTTCTTTTTGTTATTAGGGATAATGACTACCACAATGCTAAAGGTAAGATAAAACATTGAGAAGATTACAAACAACTAAGTACAAGTTAATGGTGGGGTCATTAATTTATCACAATTATGGAAAATTATTGTAATATATGCTTGGTTTAATCAAAGTGATTATTGGACATTATTTTATATTGACAGGTGATTAATAGTTTAAACATAATTGTATTGTCTTAGTTGTTGATGAAGATTATATTTGTTATAGAAGTATTTTATTATTGAAAATTTATTAGAAAATATTGATGAATTTGTTTAGACAAATGTTGTCAAAGTCATTTATAGGTTTATGTTGATGTACACAACAAGCTAACAAAGTGTGTTTCCCTACTATAGAGGTTAAGAACTTAATGTTAACGATGAATATATTCTTGTGGCACCTTGCTACACCTAAGGACTTGTGGTGTTGAAGTTGATGCAATTTTCGTTGGCTCCATGCTTGTCGTGGCACCAAAGGTGGACCTATTAATGCCCGATACAACCACCAAAGTTAACAAATCCATGGGAGATGGTTAGTCCATGTCATGAATCCTAAGGGGAGAGTTGACAATTTTCCAACAATCTCCCCCTCAGTGCAAGCCAAGGGGATTCAAACCCGACACCTTTGGCTCTGATACCAATTTTTGGCCCCATGGTTGTCGTTGCACCAAAAGGTTGGCCTGTTAATACCTGATACAACTGTCAAAATTAACAGATCCATGGGAAGCGATTAGTCCATGTCATGAATCCTGAGGGGAGCGCTGACCATTTGCCAACAATTTTGTTTTTGTTTTTTGTTTTTTTAGACTGTAGGAATCAGTTGGGTATTTGTCCCCCTATAAACTATAGTGTGCCTGGTAAAAAAATTTCACATGACCCGTGGCGTTGGTGTGACACGCCCTCTAGTACCACGGGTTTGGGGGGAGACTAGATCTCATGACCTCTTTCCTACAACATGATGATTTATCCAATCGATCTAGTCCCCCCACTCCCCAACAATTTTGTTTTTCATTTTCAATTGAAGTCAAGTAATTCTTATTTGTATACTTGTTTTTATTTAGTCATTCATAAGACTTTGGTTCTTTGTAGTGTTTTTGTTTACTTATTTTATTGTAATATACTTTGTTAATTATAAAAAATAACAAATCTATAAATTAAATAAAATATAATGAATAGGAAAACAATTAACTTAGATTAATAAGAGTTGGGTATATAATTGCAATAAATATGTATAAATTAAATAGAGGGTAGTGGCACTTAGCTTTAGAAATGATGATGAAATAATAACATAAATGTGATGCTAAATTGATTCATGCCTATTTAAAAATAATTCCCTCAAATCTATAACTATCTAGAGTCTATGTGATCTAGAAAACTCTATGGTTTAGATCTTAGGGCCACACAATCAATCACAAGTCATGCATTTTCAATTTAATATGCTTAATAATTTATGACATGTGGAATCAATCTATTAGGATGTGTTCTTATAAAACCTATTCAACTTTATCCTTTCAATAGATAATTATGTTAAGATGGTGTCTAGGGACATTGTTAGGGAGATAGTCAATCTGATAGGTGATCCCATTCCCCAAGGCCAACCCCCTTAGTCCCGATAGATCAATGGTAATGGGTAATATTGAAGACAATTTTCTAGCATGTAACGGCATGTATGTAGATGTTATGGATTTGAATCTTTACCCCTTTAAAAATCAAAATATATTCTAATTGTTCTCCCATATCAAATTAAGTCTACATTGTCGGTATTGGCATGGTGTGATGGTTTAAAGGTGGTATTGTTGTTCTTGCCACCAAGGTTCAAACCCTGTTGGGGTGATATTGTTGAATGGTTGTATTCCGGTTCATAGCTCCGGTCAAAAGCGTTTACCCTTGAAAAAAAAATAAAAAATTAAGTCTACATTAAATATAATGAAAATAATATCATGAAACACAAATATTTTCCAATTCTAGTAGAAGGGCATAGGAAAATCAAATTGTGAATAAGATAATTTGAATTTTGGGTTCATTGTCAAATGTGGGATGAAATAAATCAATCCCTCACTATTTAGAAGTGAAAAATGATGCTAAAATTGTAATATCAATGTAAGAAGAAAATATTAAAAAGTTAAGTGTAAAGGGGAGTGCAATAATGAGGAGTTAATGAAAAATGTATGAGAATATATAAAGATAGGTTAAATAGATGTAGATAGGAATCAAACCATTATCTAAACTAAGCACAAGAGAATGAAACTTATTAAGATGTTGCATTTTAAGTATTCCACCAACACAATAATAAATGCAAAATGACATGTATATAAATTTCACTATTACATTGTCCCCACTTTAATGTGTGTAATAATGTACCAAGATAATATATTTTAAATTATATGGGCATTCTCGATCAAAATGAAAAGTGAATATTTGAGCACTCAAATGATATTGAACCATATAAATTAATGGATTGTTCTTTTATTATCCTTAGTATGAGCATTCCATTAAATTTTTGAGAATATAAAAATATTAGTAATGAGTAGCTTATGTCACATTATTGAGAAATAAGTTAAACTAATATAATAAAACTATAAAAGAAATATGAAAATTTGAAATACTAAAGCTATGATGTGATTAACCATCAAATCCATGTGAAGATGTTTAAATTAGAAAATTAGAAATCAATAGACACATGGTCAACACATGACACCATAATTTATGTGGAAAAACTATTTCACGAAAAATCTCCACCACCAAAGAGAGCACACTTTTGTATTAGTGAAATAATACGCCGAACTTTTTCTTTCAATTTGACAGTAGTCTAATAGCATAACCTTAATTCTTCAAGGAGATGACTTGGAAGAGGATTACGATGCATCCCATACTACATATGGGGGGTGTATCCTCGACTCCAAAAGGGGCATGTATGCTAATTGGATAATCGAGAAGAGGATTATGTGCATCCCATACTACATTGGTGACCCAACATCAATCTCAAAATGTTTGTATAGGTTAAAAGTGAGATTTCCACAAAGTGACGAACCTTTCCAAGTTGGTGGATTTCGATATCTATCACCCCTAGGCCATCGACGACAAGCTTATCCACCTAGGAAGGGGTAATACTTGACACATAACACCATAGGGCCTTGGTGATATTGTCAACTAATCCCTTCACAACATGGGTAGCACTTAACATCGATCACCTCCATGTTACTAGTGATAGTTGACTAACCCATAAGATACAACAATAGCTCTTGGTATTGGTCACCTACACGGTATTGGTGATAGCCTGCTAACTACTCTAATATCATGTAGGTTTAGTCTTGTGATCATCTACTAGCTTGGGATTTATTAGAGTTGATTTAGGACAAATAGAGACAAGAGTTTTCAAACATACTCGTGGATGATTAGGAAATAACCTACCATTACATTTTTAGGATGACCTTGTTCACCATTGTCTAGCCATTAAAAGTACATACATAGCCAGTAAGGGGGTGAAGGTAGTGACATATTATCAAGAATAAGGATATAGATACTTCCCCCCTTTAATGCATAAGACTACAAATAGGTTGGCATGAAGTGAGCCATAGCCTAGACAAATTATAGGTTTAATGTAACTCCAACTTTCAATATTATACTAGATTCCAAAGTTATCTTGCTCTAGATTAGATATCTACTTACCAATTATATTACTAAAATTAGACTTTTCCCATAAGTTTAATAAGTTTGGATTGTATAGGGTGAGACAATGTAACACCATCCATTTATTTTAGTTTTTTTAGATAATACACATTGGCATTGATCATACACTTACATTGGGACATTATGCGTTTAACACAAAAATAAAATGTAGTATTCGTGGGGATGTGACAAAGATCAAAGTCTTTTGTTGTCTTCAATGGTGATTTTAAAGATATAGAATGAGGTAGGTTGTAGATCAAAGTCTTCAACACACGCCACCAAAAGGTCCACAAAACACAACAAATAACCCACAACCCAAAGTCTTCAAATTATTAACAAAACATACACACAAGAACATAAACTTCAAATGTAATAATGTAGCACAAAGTATACAAAATCAGATTTGAATCCTCTTTCAAATATATGATATAACTCCACTTATTCAACCATTTACAAGAAAATGTAATGAGGACATAAGAACAATCTCACACATAGCAAAGTAGATCCAAAGCAAAGGTTGGATGCCAAATTTTCCTCTTTTATTGATTGAAATTCGATTTGCACATTAAACACAAAGTCTCAATATGCTTTTCAAATGAGTAGTGCTTCGCTTCAAAAGATAAAAGGTCCCTATTACAAAAGAGATCCCTCATATATATAGAGGAGATCCAAGAGCTAAAATAGGAAAGCTAAAACTAACTTGAATTATTCAACAACAGAGTCCGATTTGATTTAGGACTTGTTTGTTTTTACATGTAATTCTATATTTACAAAAGACATGTAATGTCATAAACTATTTACATATTGCATAAGGGAAAAAACTAAAAATAAACTAAGTATGGAAAAAGCACGTTCCTTCATTCTTCACCATCTTTTTCCAAGAAGTCTTCATATTTCTTTAATGTCACTTGGACTTCTGAGTTATTCGGTCCAATAGTATGACTGGAGACAACGAGCACTCGTGTAATCAAGTCCTCAATTGTGATGCAAGTTTTTCGTTTCCTTTCCAGTACTACCTTTAGGTTATCCAAAGTAAGTTGAATATCCACCAATTTGTCAATAGAAGCTAATGAAAAAGCTTCATCTTCAAACTTTTTTTGTATTGATGATGTGAACCCCTGGACAACTGTCATAGGGAAGAACTTCCTAGGTGTCATCAAGCAATTGACAAGGTAGCTCTTTTATTTTGGTGACAAGATCTGAACCTTTATCTTTGCCAACCTCCTAAGCTTCCTATGAGTCTCTAATTAGATCATTGATGGCATTCAACTTATTCTTCATGGTCTCCCATATGCCAACAAACATTTATCTGTTGGGAATTATCCCAATTTTCTCTAACACATCTAGCTTGAGATCATTTTTGTCCAAGCTTTGAGACTTTTTTCTATTTCTTGTTGATTCTAGGAAAATTTGTCAATGGTTTGACTCAATTTTACCTTTACATTTCTCATATTGCTAATCCCTTGGAAGATTTCAACAGTTGTTATCCTTGATCCAAGATTCTATCAATCCATTCTATAACTACTTTTCCCTGTATATGTGTCCTTTCGGCCTTCTAAATAATAGAATCTTCAATGCTTCAATAGGCTTGATAGAATCAAAAGATTAAGAAATCTTCTAAAGTACGAAGGTAAGTTGTTCAACGTTGGCCTTATATTGATCTTTGATTTTCTTTTCCTAATCATACTTCTCAATTAGAGAAGCCAATGTTGATTGTGCATCCTCTTTCACACTTTCATCCGTTCTCTTACCAAGTTTTATCCTTGTGATAGGATAATCAAACACGTCTATCTCTTTTGTAGTTTTCCCTGGGGGAGTTTGTGCAACCTCAACATATTTGTAGCTTGCTTTATCTACCAACACCCTTCAGAGAGTCTTTGGCTTCTTTGTAGATTTTGTCTTTACTAGCACCAACTGACCAAAATCAAAGTCATTAGGAGAGACGGTTTGCTTCGTTCTCTTCAGTGTCTGCGAGGCCAACCAAGGGTGAAGAGGAGAAGAACCTTCTCCAGGACCTGTCATCATAGCTGGAGTGGATGTAGTTGCACCTACAATGGTGGTAGTCACAAGTGGTGGAGTGTCAATTTGAACAGCTTTAGGTATTTCCACACTCAGCATATTTTGTGTTGTTTCAGCCAAAAATTCATCTAACTCGGATTGAGTAGACACATGAAAAGAAGGAGATGACAAATTTGAAAAATTGGGTGAGCGAAAAATATTTTCAAAATTATTTCTAGGACTATCAAAAATAGACCTTGAAGTTGGGGATGAATGAATTGATTGAACTAAAATGGTAGGGGCAACATAAATAATGGTAGTGGCAACAATAGTGGTAGAAGGAAAAAAGGCTATTCAATTGAAACAACAAGAGGAGTGGGAACTGGCAAAGTGGCAGTGATAGGGGAAGAAGAAATGGGAGAGTTTTCTGGAGAATCCTCATGTGGAGACTCTTGTACTTCTTTATCTAGACTCTCTTTTGCTTTTTCTTCAACTTAAGCTGACACTTCTTCTATAAGAGTTGATGACCCTTTTGAATCTTTGCTCTTACCCCCTTTCATTATGAATTTGATCTTAGGCTTAGGGGTTTTACTTGTACCTAGCACATCACCCTTATTGTAACAACCACTCAATTAATCACTAATAAAATATGCAAATTAGTGATTAACATGAAGCTAATGTAGATCAATCTAAAGTAGTTAAACAAATGATTAATTAATTATTTTTTCTAAAATGTAAAATGATTCTAACTATTAGTATTATCATTTCATTATCACAAATCTATTTACAATATCTTGGCATAAGTATAAAATTTGAATCATAATAAATTACATAAATCAGATTAATAACATATGCAACCAATCGTAATTACAACATCCATGCTCTCTCATAACAATTCAAAGCTATCGTGTTGTAGATGACAAATTTACTCAAGTGAATAAATAAGACTCAAAATAAACAATATATCACCATTCAAGCATTATTGAATCTATACCATTTACTTCTTTAACTTAAAATGGAAAGAGAATGAGTCTATTTACAATACTTGGTGTAACTTTCAAACTCAAGCATTTTGTATGTAGATGTAGATACACACCCTTACAAACTAATTGATGACACACACAATCAAATTAATTACAATATCCATGCTCTTCCATAGCAAATTCAAACTGTAAAGAACAATATATAAAAATATGTGAATATATGAACACTTGCATTACAAACCCTTCTCTATTTCCTTTATTTATAATCTTATGCAGAAGAGAGAGAGCATCATCAAGGTGATATCCACCCTACCACGAAGCATTAGTTTCCCCGTGCTACTCCACTTGAAGAAGCCCAACCCATCACAAGGATCTAGCAATGTGTGGCCAATCATACATGATGGAATCCAATTCACTACGTGAATCACTATCAAGCTAGCACACCTACATGGTAATGCAATGTATTTCTAATGCATACATCTATTGAACACATTTATTGAGATGGTAATGTAAGCCACTCCAGGCAATGCTTTTGTGAAGGCAATTGATGTCAATTGAGGTTTTTAGCATAGTATGTTTTGATCATCTCACTATGGTATATTGACATTCTATAAGAATAATTAAATAATATCTCCAAATGGCAATCCCACACTAGAACTAGTTCAAATAAAATAAAAAAGTTCTCAAGACAATATCATTTACCAAGTAGCCCACCAAGGTAACAATTTCATAATATAATCATAACTCCCAAATTCACTTGCTCTAATTATAGAGGAGACAAAGTGTCTTACCCCTTATTTCCTAATTTTTCAAACGTAAAACCCTTTCTAGAAATTAGTGGAAGGGATAGTCATATTCACAATAACATATTCACCAATAATGATAAAAATTATTAAATTTGTGTAGCTAATCATACAATTCATTTCACAACCTCCACTTTGTAGCTTGCAGCAAACAAGACAGCGTTTTAAATGGTCATATCTTTCATGTTATCAAGCCAAATTTTAAAATCCTATATGTTCTAGAAAGGTGATGAAATGAAGAACAAAACCTAGAAACATTTTTTTCAAGAACCCCAACTAATTAAGAGCAGTTTTATCTGCAAAACAGCTCACTATTTGCTCAAAACATCAATTTTACCACATAATAATCTCATAGTTTTTGTTATTTAAATCGTTTGTTAAGTGGCCAACTAATTGGATAACAAATAGTGGCTATATTCATGAAAACCTTGGGTGGTATTCTATAAGAATTAAGGGTTCATATAATTGAAAAATTTATTAGACCAGACATCATTGGCTTCACATTCTATTAATATGTTGAACACATAGTTTCTAGAAAATAAATATATATATATAGAAAGAGAGAGCTCATACAAACTTCCACTCAAAACTGATTCAATGGTTTCCATTCCACCCTCGAATATAATTAACTCATGACAGCTCATACAAATGGCCAAATTGCTTTTAATAAATTTGAAAAACAAGAAAAACCTATACCAACAAGGATCACACAAGGAGGAATCAACCATGACCTACAAAGTTTGAATACACTATCATTATCATTAAAGGTTTTCATAAAGAAAACAACAAAGAAATCAAATGGAGGAAAACAATGCTCCCAGCCAAACAAGAACATTATTTGCATCTAGACTTAGATGTTTAAACTAGTATGAGGGAAACATTTATGGGGAATAAGCATAAGGTATCTGTATTATTCACCAAAGAAAGTTCATTATACTATCAATAGAAACCAAGCCCTAAAACTTGAATTTTCCTCCATTATTCAAGCTATGTAATTTTGGTTGTCATTTTAGTTTATTTGTTGTTTGGCATAACTGTCTAGAATGTTGGGAACTATTTAATATTTAGTTACACACTTCAGCTTCAAGGCTTATAAGCTATGATACAATGAATGCAACAAAAAAAATGAAGTTCCTAGCTGCTTAAATGACCATAATCTATCATGGCATAACATGAGATAATGAGGTATATGGCATAAAGTGTATCTACTTGGTCATTTGGTTGTATAGTTTTCAGATTCATAAAGGTTTTGATGTACTCTTCCGTGTAGTTATTTTTATCATTTGAGTTCTTCCTACTTCCAAAGTTATGCAAATAATCCCTTAAATCTACTCATATCTTTGCTTGCTAATCTTACCAAAGGTTGCATTTTATAGGATGAATTGTATCTTAGAAAATTATTTGACAAATGTGAACAAAGGAATCTTAATCTTGCCTACAAGCTATTAGCATTATTATATCCCACACATAGGAATTTAAATGCTAACTATTGTTCTAATATATTGGTAAACCACTATATTTTCTTGTAGGTTTAAAGCATGGTAAATTGAAGATGTTTGACTTCTATTTAAAACAATGCTAGCAAGTTTTCTTCCCGTAGACCCTAAATATACAACAGCAAGAAACTTTGTTTTCAAGAATGGCTCTCTCAAAAAGAAAAAAAGAGATTACACAGGGATTTGAATATAAATCCCAAGTGTGGATTGAACAAAAAGAGAAAGAACCTACAAAGGCATCCAAAACCCAACTACGTGCCTGGAAACCCTCCAATATTCAGACCTTGAAAAAATTTAATTATGGTAGTCTACATAACCAGCACTCCAAGTGTGGATCTGTACTATCAATTGTTTGCTTCGTTCTTTATGGCATCTCGTACCCTTTTACCGCAGAGCTTCCTCCCCCCACTTCCAGGGGTAAGCCATTTTTTTTTTTTTACAAGCTATAGTAGCTTCCTCCACGAGTCTCATACATGCAAAATCGTGTAAGCCTTCCCATGACACGTAGTGGGGCTATTTTGAATTTAGTTCCCTTTTTTGTGTTTTTTTTTTGGGTTTATTTCTTTGAAGGAGTATCTTTTCTCTTTTAAAACAAGAATTACTAATAATATTATTGTTTATTTTATTGTAATCATTTTCAAATAATCTTAATCCTCTTGTAATAAATATAGATATTACATACCAAAATGTGTGTTCTTTAATAATAAGAATGTTAATATTTTATTTTGTTTATTTTAAATAATATTTAATCTAGCTAGTAAAAGTGAGTAAATATAATCTCTTTATCAAATATAATATTATTTATTAATAGAAATAATTTTAGTTATTTATTATAATAATAATAAAATAAAATATATATATGTATTTTCTTTCTATTGCCAAATTTCGTTTTGACAAAATGTCAAAATTTGGGTTTGACTCGTGACCCAATACTGACACGAGCCCCCTGAATATTTAATTAACATAGATTTCAATAAAGAGATTTTATTCTTATATAATTGTATATAAGAACCATTCATAAAATAATATAATTATTATAAGAACTTGAAATCTTTAACTTTTACACGGGCTCCCTTGTGCTCTTCCGGTTCGCGCGTGGGTTTAAGCCCATTTTTCTTGTGATTTCCTCTTTCTTGGCTGGCGTGGGAAGCCCTCCGCGTTGGGGTTTCCTGTCGGTTTTGCCTCTGATCGGTGGCGGTTGCTGCGTGGGACTTTAGAACCCTGTTTTTTGGCTGCTTGGATTGGGGCTTTGTATGCCCGCTGCCGTCATTTCATCTCTCTACTGCGTTGGTCAGGAGGGTTGTTGGTGTGGGGTTTTGACGTTGGGCGGTGTTAAGAGGAAGGGTGTCGGGAGAATTCCCTCACCCTTTTTTGGGGTTCGTAGTTTTCCTTGGGCATGATGGCATGCTCTAAGGATGAGACGGCAGGGAGAAGCTCTCGCATGGATTTTCGGGCAGCAATAGGCCCAAAATTTTCAAGCCAAGGGATGAAGACCTTCGACAACAATTTGTTTGCTCCGAATACAGGAATTGCTGATCTGGGGTTATCTAATGGATCACGGATTACGAAGATTAACGGCTGTCTCGAGAAGTGCAAGGAGAGGCCAAAACTGATCGTTCCGGCTGAGATGATTGCTGAAGATGTTGAGTATTATTCAAATCACTCCTTATATTGTAAGTTTTTGGGGATGAGGGTTTCCTTGCAATTTTTGGAGGTTTGGGCCCGGAGGACATGGGAGCCAGAGGGGGAAATGGAGATAATGTTGTTGGCGAACAATTATTTCATGGTTACATTTAATTGCATTGCTGATCGCAATAGGGTATTTGAGGGAGGCCCTTATTTTTATAATAAGGTAGGGTTGTTTATCAAGCCTTGGCATGCATGTTTTAACCCCGCGGAGGAGCTTCCAAACCGTGTCCCGGTGTGGGTTCGTTTACCGAGGTTTCCAGTGGAGTGCTGTCGAGAGGATGTGCTACACCTTTTGGCCTCGGTGCTTGGAAATCCTGTCGGGACTTCATCGCAGACCTTGGGTAAAAAGGTAATGACTTTTGCGCGCATTTGTGTTGAAATTGATCTAAGTAAGCCTTTGCCCGATGCAATAGATATGTGTGCGGGCTCCTACTCTTGGGTGCAACATTTGGACTATGAAACTCTTCCTTTTCGCTGTCGACTTTGTCGAGAATATGGCCATTTGCAGCGGAGATGCCCAAGGTATAAGCCTAGGGAGGCCCAACCTTCACAACCTGAGAGCAATCTTCCTGAATCAGATAAAGGGAAGAGCATTTCTCCTGATGAGGTAGGTGCTTCTGATGGTTTTGCTCCAGTCAAAGCCCGTAATCAGAACAGGGGTCAAAAGAGGCCTTTTAAGGAAAGGCAAGATGAAGGTACTTTCAACAGATTTGAAGTTTTGGATGAGCTCAGCCAACAGGAGGTAAATCCAGGATTGATCAACCTTGATCAAGGGTTTGAGGGAGTAGCTCAGGAGGATCTTGGTCTTGATTCCTCTTTGGATCCACAAGGGGATGATTGTCGGCACTTGGAAGCTGATCAGCAGAGGGGGGTTTCTGAGGTGCAGAAGCCCTTGGCCATTGTCACAACAGTAGGCGGGGACTCTCATGCTCCTGGGCGGAACATTGGGTCAGACTCGGCTACGAAGTCCAAGCCTCCCCCCAAGTTGGGTATTTTGCAGAAAGATATTAAGAAGGGTGGGGCAGAGAAATTTGTTAAACCTGGCAGAAAAAAGGACATGGAAAAGATTAAACTTGCAGGGGAGAATTTGGTGGAGTCAGGGGCAGTAAAGACTCTGGACTCTATTTTCTCTAGCCCCTTGAAATGATAGTTCTGTCATGGAATGTACGGGGCTTGAACAGCGGCCCTAGACAAAAAGCAGTTCATGAGTTAGTTAGAAGGCAAGGTCCTGATGTTGTCTTTTTGCAGGAAACTAAGTTATCTGTTGAGAATATGCAAAGTTTGGCACCTAAGTTGTGGAGGAGTGGGGAGTGCCAGTGCATTGGAGCTCATGGAGCTTCGGGGGGTCTGGCATGTTTTTGGAATCCTCGAAGAATCCAGCCTCTTTGGTGGATTTCTTCTAAATCCTCTATGTCTATGATTGCTTCTAGTTTTGAATCAGGGGAAGTCATTTTATTTTCTAATATTTATGCTCCTACGGACTTTCAGGGTAAACAAGGTTTGTGGTCCCATATCAGGCTGATTCGTAGCATGTTGCCTTTCCATCCATGGATTTTGGCTGGAGACTTCAATGCTATTTGTGAGTTGGCTGAGAAGCGTGGTGGCACTGGAAGGTTGGAGCCCTCTGCACTGCTGCTTCGTGACAATATCAATGCCTTGAATCTTGTTGATATCAAACCCAACAATGGTCAGTTCACTTGGAATAATCGTCGAGTTGGTGAGTTTTGTATTGCTGAAAGATTAGATCGGTTTTTGGTCTCTTGTTACTGGGTTGGAGGGATGTGGTCATCTTGTTCTGAGATCTTAGATTGGAGAGGATCTGACCATTGGCCTATTAAGTTGGCTACTGAGTCAACTCGTGTGCCTCGCATGCCCTCTTTTAAGTTCCAACTCATGTGGTTGCGGGACCCTTCTTTGAATGACTTGGTGTCTGTTTGGTGGAAGAAAGGTAGACCAGCCTATGGTACTGCAATGTATGCTTTTGCTAAACGACTTCAATATGTTAAATTTGAGCTCAAACGGTGGAATCGTCAGTATTTTGGTAATGTCTTTCATGCAAAGGTGTCAGCTCAGGCAGAGTTGGATGGTATCACTAGGAGGCTAAGGGAGGATGGGGTCACGACTGAGTTGCTTCAGGAAGAGGCTCGGGCTGTGAAATCTTTGGAAGAATGGGAACTGCGAGAGGAAATATATTGGAAGCAGAAGGCTCGTATTGAGTGGCTTCAGGAAGGGGATAAAAATACTGCTTTCTTCTTCAATTCTGTAAAAGCCAGGCGCCATGGCAATTCTATCTCTGGTCTGGTGAATGACAGGGGAGATCTTCTCTCCTCCTTCCCGGAAATCTCAAGGGAGGTTGTGCAGTACTTTGAATCTCTTTTTAGAGAGGACTCGCAAGGGGGGTCTCCTGAGGAAGCGCAAATTCTTTCTTGTATCCCCTCCCTCGTGTCTGGAGAGTTGAATAGACAACTCTTGAGTGACATCTCGCTAGAAGAGCTTGAAGGGACTGTTTTTAATATGAAGAAAGGGAAGGCGCCTGGTCCTGATGGCTTCCCTATTGAGTTTTTTCAAGAATTCTGGGATATCATTAAATCTGACCTCCTAGCTGTGGTTCATGAATCTCATCACAATAAACAGATGTTACGGGCTCTAAATGCTACTTTTTTGGCTCTTATTCCCAAGAGTGAGGGGGCTAATAGGTTAAGCCATTTTCGGCCCATTTCTTTATGCAATGTAATCTATAAAATTATTTCTAAACTTATTGCTGACAGGTTGAAGAAGGGACTTGAGAATTTGATCTCCGAAGAACAAAGTGGTTTTGTTGCTGGCAGGCAGATTTTGGATGGGATTGTTATTGCAACTGAGGTCATCCATTCTATGGCCAACTCTAAAGAAAAAGCGATGTTTATCAAACTGGACATGGCGAAGGCTTATGACAGAGTTAGGTGGTCCTTCCTTCGGCGGGTTCTTGGTGCTTTTGGTTTTGCTGAAGAATGGATTCAGTGGGTGTTGAGTTGTGTTACTTCAGTCTCTTTCTCAGTGCTTATCAATGGGAGCCACTCTGAGCTATTTGGTGCTTCTAGGGGGCTTCGTCAGGGCGATCCTCTTTCCCCTTACTTGTTTATTCTTTTGGCTGAAGGTTTGGGGAGATGGATTAAACGGAGTGTGGAGTCTGGTCTCATTCAAGGGTGGAGGTGG
>VDFB02058242.1:2221705-2233521 GCA_007258455.2 Sequoia sempervirens
TTGCATACATGCCATTACATATTCTAAAATTTTGTCTTCAATATCACTCATCACCATCAAGATCTATCCCACTAAGGGGGTTGGCCTTAGAGAATGGGATCACCTATTGGGTTGAAAATTTCCCTAACAATGTCCCTAGACACCACCTTAACATAATTAAATCTATTGAAAAGATAAAGTTGATTAGGTTTCATAGGAACACATTCTAATAGATTAATTTCACATGTCATAAATTATTAATGTATATTAAATTTAATATGCATGATTCATGATTGATTGTGTGGCCCTAAGATCTAAACCATAGAGTTTTTTGAGATCACATAGACTCTAGATAGTCAGCGCTTTGAGGGCATTCATTTTTTAATAGACATGAATCAATTTAGCATCACATTTATGTCATTATTCCATCATCAATTCTAGTGCTAAGTATCTCCACCCTCTATTTAATTTATAAATATGTATTGCAATTATTTACCCAACTCTTATTAATCTAAGTTAATTGTTTTCTTGTTCATTATATTTATTTAATTGACACCAATTTGTTTATTTTTTATAATGAACAAAGTATTACAATAAATTAAGTAACTATAAACACTACAAAGAACTAGAGTCTTATGAATTGCTAAATAAAAATAAGTATACAAACAATAATTAGTTGACTTCAATGGCCAAGGAAAAACAAAACTGCATCAACTTCAACACCACAAGTCCTCAGGTGTAGCAAGGTGCCACATGAATAGAGTCATCGCCAAAATTAAGCAAGTGTTTAACCTCTACGATAGGGAAACACACTTTGTTAACTTGTTGTGTACATCAACTTAAGCCTATAAACGAATTCAATAGTATTTGTATAAACAACTTCATCAATGTTTACTAATAAATATTCAATAATAAAATACTTCTATAACAACTATAATATTCATCAACAACTAAGACAAAACAATTATTTTTAAACTATTAATCACCTATCAATATCATAAAATAAAGTCCAATAATCACTTTGATTAAACCAAGCATCTAGTACAATAATTTTCCATAACTATGATAAATTAATGACCCCACCATTCACTTATACTTAGTTGTTCGTAATCTTCTTGTTTTAGCTTACCTTTAGCATTGTGGTTGTCATTATCCCTAATAACAAAAAGAAAATTGATCAACTATTTTATGAAGTTTTGTATTGAATTACTTTTAGTTGACATTTTCTACACTTATCCTTCTAGCATGAAGTATTATGTATGGTTTAAATATATGTTTTCCAACCTACTTCTAAATCTTTTCTAAGCATATTTTCATTTGGCATCCCTTTGACTACTTTTTATTCTATATATAAAAGGGGCTCTAGAAAGTTCTTACATTCAATTCTCCAACATCTTGAATGGGTGCTTGGAAATCCATGTGGTAGGTTGGGAGATATATAATTATTTTTTGTTCATTATTTCACTTTCAACCAATTGTTCTTAGCTAAGTGGATAAAGGAGTATGTAACCTAATTTTATTCGAGTGAAGAGGAACCCACAAATTATTGCAAGACAAGACAAAACCACTACAAAATTGCATTTTTTAATGAATTTACAAATAATAAAATATAACATTTTTAAGACCAATAGTTTCCAACGACAAATAAGAGTTAAATGATTAAAAATATATACATGCAGATGAATTTTGATGGCAAGAGGTTGTAGGTGAATAAATCCTTGATCGTAGATATACCACCATGTATGAGTGTCCTATTTGTACTTGACTTAAAAATGTTAAGGCTATGATTTATATGATTTATTGAAGTTATAAGCTTCCAATCTCACCCAAAACCATGGTTGCTATAGCTGGAGAAGGAAGGTCTTGTGAATGCTATTTTTTATTCATCACTAATTCAATCTTGTGTCCTACTTGTACTTAAAAAATGCCAAAATGCCAAAGGCTATGATTTATTTAAGTTATAAACTTTCAAACTCACCCCCAACTATGTTTGCTATAGATGGAGCAAGGAAGGTCTAGTGAATGCTATGTTTTATCCAAATGACATTCTTATATTATCAACAAAATTATGTGAGAATCTAGATTACCTCCATGATGAGTATTTATCAGCTACAGTCCATCAAATTTGGGAGGATACAGTTCAAGTCTGTAGGTAAGGAAAATCAAGATTCAAAATTTTCTCACTTTCTATGAATGCTTTTTTTGGGTGGGGGATTGGATCTGCTCAAGTCTATAGGTAAAGAAAATCAAGATTCAATTTTGTTTCAATTTTTTAAACTTTAAGATTTAGAGATAAAATTATAAAACTATATAGGTTTTTTTTCAAACCTAAGAGATTCGATATAGATTTATAATACTTTAGAGGTTTTGGGATTCCTTGTGTATAATCCTTACACCTGACAATTTGGATTACCTCTTTTTGAAAGACTTATAACCTTCTGTTATATGCAAATTTTCTGTATGAAATCTATATTATAAGGTTAGCTGCTATGAGCCTAAAGACTAAAACTACAAGAAAATGGTATTTGTGTCAAGCGTAAACTTGCAGAAAACAATATTGATGGACTTGGCGTGTGTAGATCAAGATGGAGGTAGAGACATTGGAGAGAGTGAAGGATGAAGAATCAAAGTGCTTTGAAAGTCATAAAATCTTCTTCGATTTTGATACACTTATTCGTATGGAGTGAATGGTCGATTTTTCTTTGACTCTATAGCTTTAGCATTGCAGGACAGTCAATAGAGGCTTTTCTAATCACCATAGAGATATCAATAGTTTCCTGTAACTTGGTTGTTTTTGATATGCCTAATAATTAGAGGATTTGTTTTCATTCCTTACTAAAATAATTTAGTAATTGTAGACTGGTATTGCCATGGTGTATATTGTTTGGAAATTTGCAATAATTATTTTAGTATATTTAAGTCGAAAGGCTTATTACACTCACATCAATGAATATGTGCACATTTTTATTCTCCCCATTAAAATTGATGTCTACTAACCCGTTGCAAAGTAATATTATATTTAAGATTTTTTATATTTGTAAGCTTTAAAAGCATGCATTATCATCATCTTTTTATATTTAAAGAAAATATAATATAGTATTCTAATTTTAATATATATAATTTTACATGTTTTTTAATTTATAATATTTGTTAAGGAAATACATATTAATTTACAATATTTCATATTAATTTATAATATTTTCACACTTTTATAATTTTTAGAAGATTTTTAACAAGATAATCTTAAATATCTAATAAAAAAAATTAAAAATAAATACAATATTATATATATTGAAATCAATATATATCTTTGTTTGGCAATGGAGATACAAGAAAATTTTGCTTTCTTTTTAAAGCTGTTTTAAAACTGTTTGAAATTTTTAAGAAAAAGAAAATATAATATAATATTCTAATTTCCAATAGTAATATATATCATTTTATAATATTTGTTATGGAAATACATATTAATTTTCAATATTTTCAAGATTTTTAACAAGATTATCTTGTATATCTAATAAAAATAAATAAAAATACAATATTATATTTATTTTTGTTTAGCAATGGAGACAAGAAACTTTTGCTTAGTACAATAAACATGCAAGTTCACTACCCATTGCAACAACCTCTAAGGTTACGAGACTGAGGTTACTTTAAAACCCAAACAAGAACATGAAATGAAACCATAGCATTTAATTACTTAAAGAATTAAGAACGCATACATTACATAATGATAAAATACATCAAAGGATAAGAGACACCACTTGATTTCATATAACAATAAATTTACATTACAACTCTCATTCCCCGAATGAGGTAAATCGAAAAAAACAAGGTTAGAAATTACATCTTCCACCTCGATACAAATGAGGGGTAATAAATTACAATAACAACTGAAATGAATAAAGCATGAAAAGAACTGGATCCCATGAGCTCTCCAACTGAAAATCTCATCCACACGAACACAAGGATGACCCAACGGATTAAGGTGCATGTTCCACCCAACCATGTGATACCCGAAGGCTCACCCCCCGTGCTAGGAGATAGTAACAAGAAATTCATATACAAGACAATCTACCTCTAGACACAGGCTAATACATAACTGAACTGAATTAGATACAAGTACAACATCACTTAACACAAAGGTTACAATGCTTCCAGAGAACAATGATAATCTATGCAGTACAACAAACTGACTTCTGGTTGACATAGAGAGAGTGTCACACGACATTTGCTATGAGTTACCTAGGCTCAACCTTCCCAGACTACTGAACCCCCATCTTGGGTTACCTTGACTTGCCTCTACCAGTCTCTGGACCCTCATACAAATTGTACTTCTCATCTTATGTCAAGCCTTGATAAGTGCATGAGCCATAAGAGAGGCATTCATTATCTTAATTATTTTGAGAGTTTTTCATTATTTCTTTTTAAGTTATCACTTACTTAAACCCTAAGTGAGTTACCCTGGCGCCCCTTCGTGTGCCAGACCCCCACATAGAGCCACTCTCCTATCGATAACACTCACAGTACAAAACCACAATTCAATGGGTAAACTAGATAAGACAACCACTCTAATCCAAAGAGGCAACAAATAAAGCAAAATCAGTCCAAAAACTGGAGGAAACAAAAATACATACTCCACTCCTTCCAAAGGAGGCACAAACCACATAAACCACTCCTAATCCAAAGGAGGAACAAACCATCTCCGTTCGAGAAAATTGGGTAAAACAACAGGATACAACTATATGCATTTCCCAAGGCAATTCAAAAATTGAACCACCACAAAAACATTCCAACCTAGAAAACTCCTCTGGAAGACTTACTAACTCGATTAGCCCAATTTTCTCAACAAACATAATAGAAAAAACATAAGTTAAAAGCAACTCAGGCAAATTAAAAACTTCTAAAATTTGGATTTCTTAAATCTAATTTAACAATAAACTTGCTCAATTATTTCTAATTTAAGACGATTTAATCCATAAGACAAGAACAAATCATAGCTAATTGTTTATCTCTATAATTTCTCTCAATTATACAATACATGAAAATAACTAGTCTTATCAAAATTTCATTTGCAACCAAATAATATTTAAACAATCATAACATCATTTTCTTATAAATTCTCATTTCAATTAAAATGGATATTCATTTTCTTAAGAAAAGCGTACCCTTATTAAATAGCTATTAACATTTGACAAGCAATAATTAATTAAATCTATGGGTTACTTTAGTTTTCCAATAATATTTAGATATAAAAACTCATGTCCCTTTTGAAATCATTTTATTATAAAATAAACATTTTCCTCCATTACAATAAAATAATCTTAAAATCATTATCATAAAATATAAATATATATCAAACATATATATAGTAATATACTTAATGTATATTCATTTATATATATATTTAAATATATATATATTTTAAAACCATTTAAATTCTGTAACGCCCGTCGTGCAAACCCCAAAGGACAAACATTGCAAACATTTTTTTTTTAACTAATACAAAGTAAACATGCAACTAAACATTAAAACATTTACATTGCACATTAACATCATATAATGTCTAGTCCTCTGGGGCACGCGAGGTCACATCGCATTACAAACTCAAAACGAAAAGATAAAAGTTAAACTAAATAATTTATCCAATTTCCATCCATCATAACATTACAATATCCATTTATAGAAGTACATCCATGAACCATAAGTAAAAGTATTATTACATCACATATTACAATCATAATGCATCTCATACAATAATGTTTACAAAGGTTCCTAAATAATACATCATCATTTAAACATTACATTACAAGTTCTCAATAAATAAATTACAATAAATCTCCCATACATGTGGGGATAAATACATAGTACAATAATATTTGAATTACAAACGAACATCAGGTACAATCTCCAACTGAAGAATGCTAAGAAGAATGGACATTGATGGGGAACCCAACGGGTGCAGAGCACGTTCCACCCAACCACATGGGTTATAAATAACCCACCCCCCATGCTCAGAGGTGACAAGGAAGTAATCACAACCATGAATACCATAAACCAATCCCAATAAAAGACAACATAGTACAATAACTCCAAAACAACATCAAGGATAACAAAGGACATCAACGACAACATTCATGAGTCAACATAATAAACTTAAAGCCATAAATCTCATCACAACAAAGCAAGGCAATAACCATTAACCAAGTAACTAAAGAAAAATCATGAACCATTTCCATATGAAACTGAAACAACAATTAGAATACAATTCCAGAGGCAACCAAGAAACAAGGCACAAGGGCATCTAGTGGAGAGTGTCATCGCATAGCCTACATGGGTTATCCTGGCCCTTCCTCCAACCTGAGGCACTGGCTCCCATCTATGGTTATCTTGGCCCTTCCTCCTACTTGATGCACCGGCCCCATAGGGTAGCTCATGTGAAGCCAATAACCTCTCATAAAGACGAGGTTATGAATTTGCTGACCACGACCTTCTTAGTCTATCATTAGTCTATGATAGCCCTAATGCATAGACGAGGTATCCAATATTATCTTATGTGTTTTTACTATCCACCCCCCTAAGTTCTATTATTAGGTTTTCACTTGTTAAACTACTCTTACGTGGGTTATCCTGAGCCCTTCCTCCTTTTGAGGCGCCGACCCCCACGAAGAGCCACTCTCCCAGAAGACCCCAAAATAAAAACCAAAAAAAGGCAAGGGTTGTACCATAGGGAGCAAAGCATAAATCACAACCAAGACATGCGAGGTATTACCCATCTCGCAATAACTCATAATCAAAATCTCAACAACTCATACAACCCTTCCAAAATAATAACAACTAAAATCATGCACAACAAGGGTACATTAATCGAGGATAAAAATCCAATGATAAGCACATGCCTTTGGAAACCGAAGGTTTACAACACACATGATTGGGTTTCCAATCCAAACTGGGTACCCACAACAACAACACTAAAACAATAAAATAACAATGATTAGATCAATTTTACTAGTTTCCAAAGTTTGATTTATTTCATTCCCAATTAAGCAACGAGACTTATTTCCTAATTCACTAATCATCATAGCCATAAATTTAAATTTTTAAAACATAAACAATATAACTTTGTATCGACTTATTTCCTATGTATATATATTTATAAATACAACATTCAACTTATTTATTCTAACAAATTCCTTTATTCCATTACCACTAACAAACTATTTAATAAATTTTACCAACTTAAAGAAATTCAATATTTCCTACCTTTCTAATTCAGATATAAATATTTATATATATATATTCATATATTAGTACACACACACACACACACATATATATACATATATATAAATATATATAATAAATTGATTCTAATTCATATTTTAAACAAAGTACTCAAAACTGAATTAATAATGAACACCTGAATCCATTCGTACCATACCAGTCTCGTATATATATATATATATATATATAATCCAATCGAAATTATATAAAAAAGAATTGACGACTTTAATGGCAAAGGGGAAAACCTCATTCAACAAGCTGTGCGTAGTCCAAGGATTGCCGCGACAGCAGTCCTACGGACTGCCATGACAATCCTTTGGACTGTTGCAGGTCATAAGGGAAGGTTGGGGGGGTGGGTACAGCCAGGCTGACCCACCTCCCAACACAAAAATTGACTCCGAACTTCATGGGTTCGGCCCCCAATAACTTGCAGTCAGGGTAATTTAAATATATAAAATAATAATATGGTTATATATATGTATATACATCCGTACGAATGTACATACATATATATTTATAGATAAAAACACTTAATTTGCAAGGAAAACATTTTCATGTTTCTTGCAATAAATCTTAGTATAAATATACTCAACATATATATATATATATATATATATATATATTTAAAAAGATGTATATGTAAATATATATATATGGGTATATATTCTTAACCCATTTATTTCAGAGGAACAAATAATTTTTAATAATAAATTTATACAAAACATTCTCATAGATTGTTATCTAAATCTTAGACAGATTTTTCCTTTGCAAGCACAGATTTATTCAGATCACATTTTTATTTCTTTTACAGATTTAAAGAAATCAAAAGAAGAGAATGGAACCTGGAGTCCTATGCTGATGAAAACTTGATGAAGATTCGTTGGATTCCAATAGCCTTTCAAAGAGCTCTCGTTCCTGCCTCCAAAGCTTCTTCACCCGATTCTCTTGGCCAATCCTCAATCTCAATATTACTTCATAAGAACCTCTCTAGTACTATCAAAGAAAATGAAATAATTCTCCAGAAAACTTAAGAAGATCCAAATATTCAGCACTTTCATTTTTGTGCAACTTCTGTCCAAATCTTTCCGTGAATGAAAAATATCACCAATTTGCAATTAAATAAAAGATATCTCATCTTTTTTTTGAAAACTCTAAAAATTTAAATTAAATTATTTTTTCTAATATTAATTCCAGCTTTTTAGCCAAACTCAATACTCATTCGTCCTTTTTATCTTATCTTTTCTTTAATTGATTTTTTTCCATTTTAACAATACTTTCTATTTTAATTTTGATTTTGCAAGCTTTACTTGCAATTCACACAATTTCATTTATTTAAATAATTTATTTCATAATTATCTTCAACAAGCTTATATAATTAAATTAATAAAATACTAATCTTAAATAATTTAATGACCACTTTTAAATAAATCACATGACTTTTAATATAAGACTTTTTTATATTTTAACACAAATTATCCAACACTTATAATAAACATTTATTAACATTATTAAATTATATAAATTACATCATGCAAACTTCAACGTAAAATAAATATGAACAATACACTCACGCAAACCACTAAAATAAATTACATAAATGACAAAAACAAAGACGCATAATACCACTCAATCAGGACGGTTTGACAATTATGGGATGGGGTGACTTCCTTGTTATCTCTATTTCAACATCATACCATTGGGTAAATTAATGCTCGCCCTGTCCTACTGAAGCAGGTGGAATCGAGACTCTGTACCTGCAATCCCTACATACAACAAGATCATGTACATGTATATATATATAATCAACGTATTACATTGTGAGAAGGAATTGCAGCATAGCAGGACACTCATAAACGAGTGGTGCTACACTGTCCTCTCACCAAAACTATACTAACAATTATAATATCAATGATGAAATAACATTTCTAAACTAACTGATCATATCATAAATAAGTTACTAAATCACTGCATCATAATATGTTACTGAAATTAAATTAACATCACCAAACCAAACAATAAATAGTACCATCACAATCTCAAAGTATCAAATAAAAGCATAGAAAGACAACAAGTCCAAACAGTAACAGGAGGGGTATTACAAATTTTAAAACATTTAAATCCAATCCAATTACCAACTAATTAAACCAAAAAGATACACACATAAAAATATATATAATATATAATATATATATTTGAAATAATATATAAAATATATATATTATATTTTAGAATTTTTTTAAAAAAATATATACATAAATAAATATATATACATATATATATAACATATATTATATATATATATTATAATTAAATAATATATATATAATATATTATATACTATATAGTATATATATAAAAAATTATAATATATAAAAAAAATAAAAACCAAAAAGTGCTAAAGTGCTGCTGCGCAGCCTCCAAAACAGGGGACACAACATCTGCTGGGGACTGCCACGCAACCCCTCCCCACATGGGGGTTCGCTGCCTGTGAAGGTAGTGTTGGTGTTGCCTTCACAGCTAGCGCCTCCCATGGATTGGGGGCGGCTGTGGGACAACCTCCCAACCTCCATAAAAAAAAAAACAATAAAAGAACGTTTTATATTATATATATATATATATATATTTTTTAAAAGAACCAGACTCCCCTACTTTAGGGAGAGTTCCAGAACAAAATTTCACACAATTTTTTTTTTATATAAACAAAAATTTTCAAAGAAGAACTCCCAGCCAAACAACATATGATTTTATACACAAACTACATGTGCATATATGTATATATATATATCAAAATTTCATTTCACAACCCAAATTGGGAAAATTTTCTACAGAAAATTACATAGCAAAATTTCATTTTTAAAACATAATTGATGAGGGCACAACCTGAGACATAGAAAATAACCCACAAACAAGAGAATAATTTTATTATTCAGAAAATGGAGCTTCTTACATGCACAGGATCTCAATCCCCAAGTTCTACAACACATGCAAGTTACAGAAAGCTATAGAATAACCCTTTCGCAATATGCGAGCTTGTCCCCAAAAAGCTACCAGGTGGGAAACCTGCCCATAAATAGAGCTCCTCATTGGTTTGGAGCCAAAACAACATTCAAATTTGAGTTTAGGCGGGTTGGCTTAGAAATTATAACTTAAAGTTTAAATTTCAAAAAGACATTTGCAATTGTATCTTCTAGAAAGTCGCCAACTTCAGGGGCCATAACTTTTGATCCAGGGACTCCGATTCCTGAGCCCGTTTGAACCGTTGGAAATGTCTCGAAGCCAATAACGTGCTTGAAATTTGCAACACCAATTTTGGCAAGTTTTGGGGCCGATCTGGGAACTCTAAGTGCCTCAAATCCAATTCGGAAGATTTTCAGGTGTAAATCTGGGAAACTAAAACTGCAATATCTTTCAACCCGAGTTAGAAAATAAAACCATAAATTCAAATTTCATTATGATAGAAAGGGTATCCAAATGTAAAACATCTAAAAACCAAAGTGAAATTTAACTATTTTTGGGTGATGCAAAGTGCCCTTACCTTGGATGCTCATGGAGACACCCAGTGGTGAAGTGACCCCGTCACATCTTAGATGGTGGAGGAAAACCCAAATGGTCAACCTCTGCCTTAGGCAACAAGGATGAATCTTCAACAGACCTTCATTTCCATTTCACCAGATATTCTTCATACTGCCTGTTCCTGGTACTCCTTCCCACACGACTATCCAAGATTTCTTCAATCTCCTCTTTTTCTGAAGTAGGTGTTGGAATCCCACACTGTTCCATCGTTGGTACTTTCTCTGTGCCACCTTCATGATACTCTGTCAAATCTGAAATGTTGAACATAGGGGAAATGTTGAATCCATCTGGCAACTCTACCTCATATGCATTCTCTGAATCATGCCTCTTCAAAATTTTACAGGGACCGAACTTCTTCATCTTCAATTTGTTATATGTTCCCACTGGAAACCTTTCTTTCCTCAAGTGGACCATCACTTCAACACCAATCTGAAACTCCTTATACCTCCTCTTCTGATCTGCTTTAGCCTTATACTACATATTCATCTTGTTAATATGTTCTTACCTTCTCATGTATATCCTTGATGTGTTCTGCAAAATCTTCGGCTTTAGCACTTTTTTTTTTCTTGGTCCATCTTCCTCAATTCTGGAGTTGTTCTGGGGCTACCTCCATACACAATCTGGAATGGTGATCTACCAATACTTCTGTTGACAGAATTGTTGTAAGAAAATTCTACCTGGGGTAAGATCAAGTCCTATCCCTTGGGTTTATCTCCTACCAAACATCTCAGTAGCTTACCCAGACTCCTGTTAACAACCTCTATCTTCCCATCTGTTTGTGGATGGTGTGCAGAACTAAACTTTAACTTTGTCTTCAGCTTCTTCCACAAGGTCCTCCAAAAGTACCCCACAAATTTGGTGTCACGATCTGAAACAATACTCTTTGGCAAACCATGTAGCCTCACCACCTCTTTGAAGAACAAGTCAGCAATGTGGACTGCATCATGGGTCTTCCGACATGGAATGAAATGTGCCATCTTCGA
>VDFB02058242.1:2233621-2263036 GCA_007258455.2 Sequoia sempervirens
TTGAAATGGCCTTATTAGCCACATTTGGTCTTGATCAATTGCTTCTTCTTCCTCTTCTACATCTGAACCTTCTTCCTCTCCTTCATCTCTTTCCTCCCTCGGGTTTAACCCTCTTTTCAATTGCTCTTGTAATGCATCAATCTGTCTCTGGAGGGTTGCCAGTGCATCTCTTCCACCAACATTTCTGCTGCCTCGACTACCTCTAGCACCACCATGCCTACCAGGCATCACTCTTGGAGGCATCTTTCTTGACCTCAACCCACAACCACAGTCCTGGTGCGAACTGCCTCATGATCGACAATTTGTCCACATGCTCAAGAAAACACGCTCTGATACCACTTGATGAGGGCATAGCCCAAGACTTAGAAAATAACCCACAAGCAAGAGAATAATTTTATTATTCAGAAAATGGAGCTTCTTACATGCAGAGGATCTCAAATCCCCAAGTTCTACAACACATGCAAGTTACAGAAAGCTACAGAATAACCCTTTCGCAATATGCGAGCTTGTCTCCAAAAAGCTACCCAAAAATTAGAAACCTGCCCATAAATAGAGCTCCTCATTAGTTTGGAGCCAAAAAAATATTCAAATTTGATTTTAGGCAGTTTGACGCTGAAAATTACAACTTGAAGTTCAAATTTCAAAAGAACATTTGCAATTGTATCTTCTAGAAAGTGCGCCAACTTCCCGGGGCCATAACTTTTGATCCGGGACTCCGATTCGCGAACCGTTTGAACCATTGGAAAGGTCTCAAAGTCAATAACACGTTCAAAATTGGCTACGCCAATTTTGGAAAGTTTTAGGGCCGTTCTGGGAACTCTAAGTGCCTCAAATCTAACTCAGAAGATTTTCAGGTGCAAATCTGGGAAACTAAAACTACAATATCTTTCAACCCAAGATTAGAAAATAAAAACCATAAATTGGGAATTTCATTATGACGAAAAGGGTATCTAAAAATGTAAAAATATCTAAAAACTAAGAAAACTTGAAATTTAACTATTTTTGGGTGATGCAAGATTGCCCTTACACCACTGGATGCTCTTGCATCAATAATGAAATAAATTCTCAAATCCAAACACAAGGTTTTTTTTTAATTTCATTTGTTCCTCTTTCAGATTCTATTGTTTAACTTGGTATTTTTAGCTGAAAGAGATTGTTTACAACCAAGTTTTCAAATTGAAAAACCAAAATTTCAAAGCATTTAAAACAAGAAAGAACCTGTGATCTTGAAATTTGATGAAACAATTTGATGCTGAGCTTTTTGCCAATTCAAAACTCCAAATCTCCTTCCAAGTCTCCACCTTCAAATTCAAGATTGAATCCAACTAGAACAAAACCCTCTTTTTCTTTTCAACAATTTCTCTTCAAAATTGAAAATTTTCAAATCCAAAAATCCAAAATGGAATGGCTCTCATAAGTTTTTCCCCAATTTAGGCAATATACCCTAAAATATCCCATCCACCAAAATTATTGCAAATTTAGAGATATTTGATTTTCTTTTTTTAAAAATTAAAACCCAAAATTTCTTTCAACATGACTTTATTTCATTATTTCTTTTTTCTAAATTTCTATTTCAAAAGAATTTAAATGCTTTTAAATATTTTCATTTCCAAAAGAATTTCATACATTTACAAATTTATTTTCACAAAAAGAATTTAAAACTTTTATTTTTTTTTTCTTTTCAAAAAGAATCTAATACTTTTAATTCCAAGATGGATAACTAAATTCAATTACTCATAATCAATTTAATTAATCAATAAAATAAATATAATCCTAGATTATATTATTTTATTAATTAAATTAAATTAATTAATAAAATAACTAACACTACTAACATTACAACTAGATATATTTAATCATCAATTTAACTACACAAGCCATTTATTTACCTTTATGATTTGAAATTAAATAAAAACCAAGGTGAAATGGACAACATTAAAACAACTTAACTTGACTACAACCCAACGACACACTATGAATAGGGTGATGTCTTGGCACGAAAAACCTAGCTACTATCTCCCAATTGATTACCGTTGGTCAATGGACACACTCTAACTTGTAAAACCAGGTGGAGTCGATGTCCTATACCTGTCAACCTACAAGCAAAGAGTATATCGAACATGCATATATATATGATATAATAAAACACACTATGAAGAGAAAATATCAGAATTGTAGGGCGCTCGCAAGCGAGTGATACAATCTCATCCCCTTCACCAATACAAACTTTCTAACTGACTAGTCTAACATCAATAATATACTCAAAAGCATAAAGCATCATTAATTCAAATAACTACTAGGCTAAATCAAAGCATACCATAATGATACCATCAGAGTAAAATAACATCACATCAAAATATAACATTTGCATCGCTTTACAGTTCACGATGAAATAGTAACCAAGTACCAAAGTCAAAGCATAAACAAAAACAACATAACAAGGAAGAACACTGCCGATCAAAAGAGTCCAAAATGGAGGGGTGTTACATTTCTCTTGTAAAGTCTCTACATGGCCTAAGAATTATGCCACCATTCACGTATGACCGTTATGAAAACTTGAAAAGGGGTAGACAACTTGCCAAAAGAAAGGCTAAAGAAAATAGACTTAAAATTTTAGAAGATAATTGATGAAATATATTTTCTTCAATTTTGTTTCAATGACTATACTCAAATTTCTAAATGTAATGTATTTATATGAATTTATGTGTTATGGTACTTAAAAATTCCTCTATGTTTAATGCATTGAAAATTCAACAAACAAATGTTCCTAATGTAAAACAATTATGATACTTTTCAAATGTTTCTAGTGAGTTGTAGAAAATCTAAAATTCATTTGCTACCCATGTGGATTCTTCATATTTCACCACATAATTTTAAAACTTGGTATGTTTCATATGCTTCTCACATATTCAATTATTTTTTACTACTTGAATTTAATATATTTTGAGTTTCTTTGATACCATAAATTTTCTTAATATTTAATCTCTTATATGCAATTTTTTGAAAAGTTGAAAAATATATATTTTCCCCTATTTAATACTAATGTAAAAAAAATGAGTTCCCTACAGGTGAGGAAGAAGTCACATAAGGTGCATACATCATGGGTTTCCATTTGGTTATCAAAGTATCACTGTCGTCTTCCATTCAATGTCCTCCTTTGTATAGAGGAGTTGAGTGCCCGTTATTGGTTGAGAGAGAAGATGGTCAAGAAAATTATCAATAATGAACTAGAGAACAACCAATTTTTTTTAATAATTATGCTATGTACTTTAACTTTCTCTATGAATCCAAGGTGAAAATGAACTTGGATATAAAATTTATCAATATTCAAATTGAAATTGTAGATTTTTGTGATTGGTCAGTTCATCTATACCATGAGGTTCATGATCTTTACCTTGCAGGATGCATTTGGAAGTTCACTATCAAGCCAATAGTAACCATTAAAAAACATAGTCTATGTGATGAGCTCAGTATGAAATTCATGAGATTTCTTAAAGGACAATCACAGATTAGTTATCACACGGGACCACCTGAGGAATGGTTGCTTGTTACTTTAAAGTTCAACTACTCCATCATATTCACGGTGCATTAGGTCATGCCATCATTCAGGTTGTTACATGCACACTATGGGATACCTACATTGCATGCTGTCAAGTCCAATGTGACAATTAAAGTTCAAACTATTATTCACGATAGTGATAATGCACAATTACTAGTACACAAATGGTTAAAAAACTGAAAGTATTTTTGAAATATTTTTTAACAAATGTTTGCAAAATATTTTCACATTTTATCTATGGCTAAATTCAATTTTGAAAATATTTTAAAAATATTGTTCAAAACTTATTACCAGTGCATAAATGTTTAACTAAGTGAAACTATTTTTTTTAACAAATTAAAATTATTTGTGTTCTAATTAAATGGAAATGGTTGATGTTGATGTTATCTTTTCTTATATACAAGTTGGTATAATTTTAAGTTAATAATTATAAAAACTAAAATCAAATACTTACAAAGTTATTGTTAATAAAAACATTGAATTTTAAGTTTAGGGAGGAATTCCAGTAAATTTTAGTGTCTAGCATTATATATGGCAATTGAAATAAACAATGATGGAAAATATAATGAAATCATATATATTACTATTGAAATGAATATTAATGAAGATATAAGCATTTTTTAAGATACCTATTTAACAACAATTAAAAAAACTATAAATTATTTATTATACATAAACTTTATTATTTATTAGAATGTGCTAAAGAAAAACTATGTTATATTATTTTTTGTTAACAAATTGAAAGTATGTGTGTTCTAATTTAATGCAAATGGTTGATGTTCATGTTATGTTTTTCTATATATAAGTACCTACGATTTCAAGTTACTTTATAAAACTTAAAAACAAATACTTACAAAGCTATAAATATTAAACAACAACTACTTTTATATTAAACATAGATATAAGAGTAAACAATTACTACTTTTATATCAAACATAGATATTATTATTGGAATGTAAGGAAAAAATTATACAATTGCAAGTGAATTTATTATTAAAAAAATAAATTACATCACATTATGAAATTAAATAAAAAATACCCTTAATGATGAAAAATATGCACCTCAAAGAAGATAACTTTTGACTTATTTTATATATATTAACATTTAATATATGTATGCTAGTTTTATGAATGCCAAGCACTATGTTTATTAGATTTGTGTTTATGAGAAGCCAAAGATTTTTCTGAGGGATGACTTATTGATTCAAACGAAAAGTTAATCTTCAATGTAAACAATGATTTCTAGCACTGTAAGTTGGTTTTAGTTTATTTAACAACAAAAAAAACTTTGATTTTGTACAAGTAGTCTGCAACATCTAATAACAAGCAATCTGTTAACTCCCAATCAATTACTATTAAAATGAATAGATCTAACAACATAAAAACAACTGTATGGAAATAGAATGCATCTATATTAAAAAGTGATTCCCTTTATTCCCCTTACTTGAACACTACAAAGAAATTTACAAATACTCACAAGCCTTTTTGCAACCATTCACAATTTCTAGACTGATACTATGTCTTTCAAAAGCATTTTTTTGGGAAACTAACAATGGCCATAAATGAGAATTTGACATAAAATATTGTTACTAATTTTCTTATCAAATCAGGATCTTTATAGGATCATGTTTTCATACCCCATTTTCAATAATGTAGAGTATCAATGCCCATATTCAAAGTAAACAGTAAAAAGCAACACCAATTAGCTCTACATAATGAGCCATAACACCATGCGGTACCTGTAAAACTCTAATTATTGGCCCATTTTCAAGCCATGCGTCTTAAAATTTTTTCAACCATATCCTAAGGGAATCTAGCCATGTCTTACCAAAAAAAGCTTGTACATTTATTGTTGTTTTTATTGTAAAGTTAGGTTGCACAACATTCATTCATTGCCATACAAAGCAATTCACTATTTAGAAATAGTATTTTTTTATGAATGGACCCAAAAACATATATTATGAGTTCCTACTTACATCACACAAATATCACTATACACAACTATTAACCAATAGAATTGAAAAAGTTTATAATTGTTTCATTTTATATTAAATATTGTAAAACTCTTTTTCTTCAATTCTATTAGCTAATAGGTGTGTACAATAATATTTGTATGATGTAAGCATTATTAATAATCTATGATTTTTGGATTCACAAATATTATTTATCAATAGTGAATTGCTTTGTATGGCAACCAAAAAATTCTATGCAACCTAACTTTGGAATAAAAACAAGAAAAACAATACAAGCTTCTTTTGTTAAGACATGGCTATATTCTTTGAAGATATGGTCGGTGAAGAAACTTTAAGACACATGGCATGAAGATGAGCCAATAATTATAATTTTGAGAGTACCAATGTTGTCATGGAATGCCCATGTGAAAAATTTGGTGTTTCTTTTTATTGTTTACTTTGACTAGGGACAATGTACACTGCATTATTCCACACGGGGTTCAGAAACATGATCTTATAAAGATTCTATTTTGATAAGAAAATTAGTAACAATATTTTATGTCAAATTTTCATTTATGTGCATTGGTAGTTTCTTAAAAAAATGATTTATAAAGACATGACCTATCAGTCCAAAAATTGTCAATGTGTTGCAAAAAGGATTGAGTATTTCTAAAGTGCTTTGTAGTGTTTGCGTAAAGGGAATAAGGGGAATCACATTTTAAGATGGGTGCATTCTATTTCCATATATTTGTTTTTATGTTTTGGGATTTATTTAAACTATAGAGAATGGTTGTTGATTGTGAATTTAGCAATCAACTTTTTAGATGTGTATACTTCTACAATATTCAAGTTTTTTTTTGTTGAAATATTAGCTCATTAATCCTGCTATTATTATGAAAAAAATAAATGAAAGACATTTTCTACTATTATTATTGAAGGTTTTAATCTCATAGATGCAAATTTTGTCTTTAATTTGATTATGAAATTGAGAAACACAAATCTAATAAACAAAGTGCTTGGCATTCATAAAAATATACTTAAATAGTTATTACATTTTCCCAGACAATATGTCCCATAGCAATGCTAGTCTAAAATTACTAAATTATTTTAGTCCTGTATCTCTTGGGAGGGTTTCCTAACCCAAAATTTGTTTATCATACTTACAATTTTAACTTTTCCTAAAAAGTCCATGGTGGGATTGTTGTTTCCACAAATTGTAGTCACTTCTTCGTGAGCTTTTTGTTGCCAATCCCAATACAACAATATTATCCATGATATGATAATAATGGTGGTTTCTCTTCCTCCCATGAAGAATGTTTTGCACTCATTTCTTAGTTGCTATGTTGTGTAGCTAACATTATTCTCATCTGAAGAAACATTCTCTACTTCTGAGAGTATCAAGCCAACAAGATCATCCCAATATGATCCATTGTCTTTCTTTTCTCTATATTTTTTAAAAGTTATTTTCCAATCTCCTACTCCACTTCCAAGCCTCCAAATTTGAAAGCATGGGGATATACCTGGAACCACCTAGCAGTTATAGATATCGAATACTATGGTTCATTATCTTCTCTAAACCCTTGATGTACACAACAAAAAAGTCCCAATTATTTCAACACCCAAACCCGTTTCCTCGAAGTAGGCAGATGCTATATAGTTAGCTCCACCTCCATAGTCCAGTCCCATAGATGGCTCTAGGACACTGAGTTACCATGTACAAGAAAAACCTTGGTAGGGACACCTTTCTAGCCAAAAACATGCCAAAAGTCACAATAGGATTAATATGCCAACCTGCAAACACAAAAAGACGTGCATCACAAACTATAACCACAATAGTATTCTAACACTCCATTTGGTTTTGCACCGAGACCTGAACAAAAAATTTGAACTAAAACTCAATTGGGTACAAGAACTTTCAATATCATCAAGGAGAACTCTCTTACCCTTGAGACACTCTTGTAGCAGACCCCTCCCTTGATCAACGTGATATACTTCACATTTGCATTGTGAGACATATTTAAGCATTTGGGTCTATAGATTTACAAGCCCATTTGGCTCAAAATATCTTTCTCCCACACTCAAAACAAAAGACAACACTTAAAACTTTCAAAATAGAAGTTCTTTGCAAATAATCTTCGCCAGCACGATTTTACCTATCCCACCCATGCCATGTATACCCACTTTCACAATCTTCTTTCAATGACCGCTACATTTAGTAATCTCTTGATCTGCTCCACAGACCCTTTCAAACCAAAGCATTCTGGAATATCTATATACACTTTGTGTGGATTGTTTGAATGTACAATTTTTTTTTAACATCAAACACAACACATTGAATCAACAAATATTCATCCTTGAAAAAGTATGAAGTAATGTTAATTCCAAACTTAATATACAACAATTATAAAAGCCTCCCCAAAGAAAAAAAAAAGTGAGGTGGAGGTTGTAAAATCCCCATCTCGAGCACCATATTTTTTTTTTCAATTAGTAACAACTACCAACTTAACCAACCAAGCATTTTCCATATAGATTAGAAGTGTTAATTTCAATAACTCAACATTCACCATGGTAACAACAATCAACGTCACACATATATTCTTACACTCAAAGTTGTTAAGTTCATACCACTAGGGTCATTCCTAGACCTACGACCTAAGCCTCGAGGGTTCATGATGACCTTTCCTACATATCCCCTCATGGGAATTAGAGGCATCATAGTTCACCCCACAATGATAGAGGGAGTTCAATCTCTCCTCTTGTATGAGATCTATTATCTAACCTTTATCCCAAAAATATCAATTTAGTACATGTAAGCTATTGATATAGTCAATTATAATATAATGATAATATCTTTCCATCAAGTTTTGGGTCCATGCCAAACATTACCAACCTTAGTGTACAAAAATTCACAATATTCACAAGAAGTCATTCATACCATAATCTCAAAGATTGTACAAAATAGCCATCATGAGCATACCCTCATATACACAAGTTGATTAGCTCATTCACAATACAAGTAAAAAAATGATTGGATCATACACATATCACAAGTATAACAGTGTTTGGATCATACTCAGATAACAAGTATAACAGTATCTGGATCATACTTAGATCACAAGTGCGACAATGATTGGATCATACATAGATCACAAGTACAACGATGATTATCTCATATGTACATCACAAGTTCAACAATTATTATCTCATTCACATATCACAATTACATTAGTGACTAGTTCCAACATATATCACAAATACATAGTGACAAGCTCCATCATACATCACATAAACACAGTGACGAATTCCACCATACATCACATAACATAATAATAATGGTTGACTAACACATCACAATGGCTAACACATGTCCATAATGCACCCCAAATAGAAAGAATATTGGTGCATTGTGCACTATACCACGTGTCCTATCCTTTCCACTGGTGTTCTACACCATTGGAAAAATGAGAAGATGATTCAGTGCATCCCATACTACACCACGGGTCCATCCTCAACACCACAAGGCTAGGTATACAGTCTGAGAACAAGGAAGGGGATTCAATGCATACCATACTACACCATGGGTCTGTCCACCATCCCAAAGGTTTCCCCAAGTAGTGAACCTACCAAACTTGGTGGATTCCAACTTCAATCACCTATAGGTGACCAACGACAAGTTTTTCTACCCAAGAAGAAGTAGCTTCTAACATATACCACCTTGTGACCTTAGTGATATTGTTAGTTATCTTCTTCACAATCATGGGTAACACTTGACATCAACCACTTTTGTGCTTATCAGTGACAGCCAGTGAACACTCTCAATACGTAGTTAGCCCCAGATTACCATTACCCACATGGATGGGTCCCTACCCATGCAATCGCTACAGTCATATCATAACCAGGGTAGCCCGCTACCTTCACCTACATGAACCAGGTGAATGTTGACTAAACCCTAGTAGTAGCACATACATCGGTCATTGGAATAATCCAATGACTACCTATCACTACTCAAATATCTTGGAGGTTCACTCTTGGGTGGGTTGTACTTAACATGGATCACAATCACAAGCAATAGATACACTGGCCTATACATAAGAATCTCTAGATATGGAGATGAATTACATAGATACATAAGAGATACATGGAACCAACATGAGATGGACTTTACCCAAAATATACTTATGATGCAGAGTAGAGTGAGAAAACACTAACTCAATCTACCCTTTACCAAAGTCTCCAAACACCAAACAAGGTGAATTTGTCCACAAACTGCCTTCAAACCTAGTAGCACAACAAACAATGTTTTTCAAGCATAATTTTCAAACCTAACATCACACCCAAAAAATAATTACAGATTTAGATACCCATTTACCCCTTCCATAACATATCTCAAATTCTCATAGGGTTTCTTTGGAACATAACCCTCTATTTTCTGCTGCTACACTTGAACAATGGCCTAATTAGGCTAGTTTGAAAGGGAAAAAACAAGGTTATCACTCTATTGGCTTCCAATATTCAAAACAAACCTCCAATCATGTCAAATAAATTTTTCACAAGCACCTTCTACCATTTCAAACAACTTTCCAAGAGTCTTTTATCAAAACCTAACCTCTAGGCATCATTCTTTGCTTAAAATATGAAGAAAATCAACCAGGGCATCGCCAAATCTTTACCAATCTGCCTCCCCTGCTCATATAAACCACATAAAAGAAAAACCTACACCTAAATATTCCATTTCACCAAGTTAGAGCATTTTCTACCAGGTGGAATGGCTGACAAATCCACTTTAGTCAATCAAACCCTCAAACCCTAAGTTTACAAACTATTTTCAGGAAAATCACTCAAACTCCCTTCAAACTCAATGAAATTAGACAAAATCAATTGGAAATGAAAGAAGATTCACCCCAACACCGATTCCAATTCAACTTAGATCATTAGCAACCTGTACGGGGCCGTATAGACCTCTATAGCAACAAAATACAATGAAAACCATAGGAAAAGTATATTATTTGATGTTCAAATTCAAAATTACAAACTCCAACCTCCTTCCCAACGTCCAAAAATTCATTTAAACATACCCAAGCCTCCCCAACTAAAAAAAAATGACTTCTTACATTATTTTCACATTTTGACCCTTCATATTCCATTTCACATTTTTCCAATATAACAACATTTGAAATATTTGACAACATTTGCAAAATGTAACAACTTGACCCCACAAACCACCTAGCAACCTAATAAGGACTCAATACACATGGGGCATGGTCAAAATGAACCTATTACAAAAGAGATGCAAACCAAAACCAAGAAATGACAAAATTGCCTCATAGAGGCATGAAACCAATAAGGTTCTCCTGCACCAACTTATAATCAAATACCCATTATAAAGTAGTTGAATCCCTTACTTCATTTTGTTTAATAGAATTCTATTATGTATTAAATATCAATTATTAGATTATTTTAACTTGATCATACCCATTCAATACCCATTTGAGCCTCAAACTAAAGCTTGTGAAGGAGGAAAGGTCAAACCATGTAGGAACAATCCCAACATCTGGGAGTTGTCCCCCTAGACCCCCCCCCTATGGACTTGAGGTTATAGGGAAATCCTTCACCCAAGGACCACCTACATTCCCACTTCCAAACAAGTCAAAGTTGAACATGTAGTTCTCCTCACCAAGTCTCTCAAGGTTTCAAATATACTGTTTCTCATAATCAAGGTTTTGCTAACACTTCCCCCCTTATGGATATGGAAGTCTTGGATTGAACTCCACCCATCTTATTTATAATCTTGTTTGGACATTCCAACTCTCTTAGAGGTTCATCTCATTGACCTAGGGGATGGACTTATTACTTAATACAAAATTACCTTGGTTTGCACAACCTTTAGGGAATCATTCTATTTGAAACTCATATAGTAAGATCATTATCGAGGCTCTTATACTCAGTAGATATCTTCGAAGAACATAGAACAATATTTATAAGCATGTATTAAGTATAATCAATTCTTGAATACTACTTAATAAAGTTGGCAACACTATGTCCATTGGACCATCATATGAAAATATAAACCCGGTAATAGTTTTACTAATAATATTCTTAATCCTCCAATTTCCTTTATCCTTTGGTGTATTATTTTTATAGTCTAGTTAATGAACTAGATAATTTATTCATACTTGTCATTTGGTCGTAATGGTCATTAGTAAGGTATCCAAAGATGCTCCATAGGATTTATCTCACAATTTGATCACAACCACATTGTCAATCAACATTAGTTGTCTTCCATATACTTATATTATCATTCATTGTAGGTATAATAATAATTTCAATATCAAGGTTCTCATATCTAAGAGAATGATAGACATCAAGCATCCATATAAAGCATTTAGCATGGTATCAATGGATTATCAAAAGCATCGAGTTTCAACATTAAAAATATGCTTAGAAAAGAGTGGTCATAGTGCCACTAAACAAAGTCTCCCCTTTCTTACATTATTATGCAACCAAAGGCCAAGGCTTATGTTGATGGGTGTTTTTGCACTTCTCAACACAGACAATGCACAAGTGCAATGCCTCTCTTGAAAGGTAATTTCTGCAACTAATTTTTAGAAATCACCCCAAAGTCTCTCAGGTGTCAAGTCAGGACTAAGCTTGGAATTGTTCAATTGGTTGATGTGATTTGGTTGTAATCACAAAGGAAATTTATCGTCACTAAGTTTTGAGGGAATTGGGTCTGCAAAATGAGTGTTGTGAATTTTGGAAATAAAGAACAACTACTGCAAGTTTAGGACAACAATCTAAAACTCCTTTTTACTCACCAGATTTGGCTTTGGGATGATGCTAGATCTTTGTCTTACTTCAGTTTTCAAAGAAAGGTCAAAATGGAAAAGGATAAAGAAGTTTCCTAGAACTGCAACTAATGTTGAACAATAACAATGGAGGATGCTACAGTGGACAACCTTCCTAAAACTAAGTTCCACTTAACCAAGATAAGCTTACAATCTCATGAAACAAGTGCAATCTTCTAAGGTCTGCAATTTTTCAACCATCCATTCACCATTAAAGCATGAACAATAGATGAACTTAAGTGCAACAATATAAACAATGCGTAGACTAACTTTACATTGTTGTTTATCATCAATAGACATCAAAAAGTATGAGCAAGGAAGATATCAACACCATAGCATTCTTCACCATTAAAGTGCAACATGAACTAACAACTAGAAGCAACTTAAAACTAGAACAAAAAAGCTAAAATTTAAGATTGAGAGAATGAATCATGCACACATGAGAAGAAAGCACAAGAATCCATCAAACAATGCTATTCTCATTAATTTTTTGCTGCATGCCTTTACACAACAACTCATCTTTCTCCTTGAAAATGAGAGGATGCCCCTATTTATATTTTTCCAAAAGAAAAATGAATGGACAAGATTAGCTTTCATTGTGTGGCTTAGATTCATTTTACATTAGGGTTTCACCTACCCCCAAATATATAGTAACATAAAATACATGCTTTTCTTTTTCCCTATTTTGTCATTTAGTGGCCTTGACATTGTAGTAGTTTTGTCTTTTAGTGGCTACCATCCTTTGTGGTTATTTTGACAAGTATTCATAATCTATGATGGGATTTCTAGCCTCTTTCTGAGCATTTACATACTTGATGAATTTTCCAAACACAACCATAAGCTTCTTTTCTTTAGAGAGCTCGGATTTGAAGATCTAGAAGGACATCCTCTTGATTCTTTCGATGATTTCTTATTGATTCTCGACATAATTTGAATTTGCTATGTTCGCATGAAATCTCTAGCAACAAAATCC
This sequence comes from Sequoia sempervirens, assembly GCA_007258455.2. Classification (NCBI taxonomy): domain Eukaryota; kingdom Viridiplantae; phylum Streptophyta; class Pinopsida; order Cupressales; family Cupressaceae; genus Sequoia; species Sequoia sempervirens. Next base: position 2,246,951 of record VDFB02058242.1, read on the forward strand.
ATGAATTTTGGTGATAGCATGTCACCAGCTCCTTGCTCCATTTTTTTGTAGAAAAAGGGCTTGATCTTCCTCAAATCTAGTTCCACGGTGAGCATTTCAAAATCTGTCTTTAACTTCATATATTTAGCACTATCTACCTGATGCTCGGTAGCCCACTCGTGATCAACATCAAGGTCGTGCAAAACCTTTTCAAGAATTTCCTTTCCGTAATCTAGATTTATTAACCAAGTTTCCAACAACCAGTGGTCTTCCTTCATTATTTCCATCTCCTTTTCCCAAATATCTCAGGAAAGCTTAAGGATACACTCCAACTTAGGATAAGTGATCTTGTATGTTTCTGGGAACTCCTTACAAGTATTCATCATACTTTCTATATATTTACCTAAGCTCTGATACCTATTGTACATTATGACTGCGTGGTCGATCCCTTTGTCGCCGCTCGATACCACCTTATTGAATCATTCAGTCATGGACTTGGTACAATTATTCCTTTTCTCCATTTTACTAATATCTTCTTTTGAGAGCAATGAGGGCAACACTGATGATTCTGCTAGAGCTTCTTCTTTTGTTAATGTCCACTGTTTGATGTAGACGTAAGATCATTACCTGTGCTTTCAGTTCTTCTTTTGTGGACTGATCCTTATTCATTTGTTGCTGATGGTGGCCATCGACCCTTGGAATTCATCTATCTTTTGTTCTTAGATCATTGGGCTCAGACTGATTGTTGATATATTGTAGCCTTGACCTTGCACGACACCTGTATCTTTGTCTATCATAGGGGTTGCAATTTGTGTTATCAGGGACTCAGAGGAATCCATTGTGATGTGATAGTGGACCTTGCACTTCTTCTATTTTCTAGTTTTTGTTTGTACCCTTCCCATTATTGCATTGAGCCTCACTTTAGGGTTTACGACCACAAGAGCCTTCCTTTTTTATTGTCATTCCATCCTGTTAGACGCCTTGGTTTGTCCCTTGGGTGATTCATGATCTCCTTCCTCTCTCTGTTCACACTGAGGCCGCTCCTCTTCATTATCTAGAGCTTCTTGATCATTCTTTTCCTCTTCATCTAAGCCCTCAATTTGTATAGCCTCCCCTCTGTCTAGCTCGGTAGAAGTTATATTCTCCTCAATGATGCCTTCTTCTTGGAGTGCCTTCTCTTCTTCATGTTCGACCTCAACATGGTGCTCAGGCCTAAGGCCTTTTTTTGGCTTGTCTTTTTTTCTTCTTCTTTATCTTTCTCTCTTTATTCCTCCTTTTCAATAGGTGCTTCTTCCTAGACCAGGCCCTTTTCTTAGCCAATTGGAAGAGGATCTTCAGGTATCTCCACATTTATGTCAGTGTCTACCTTCTCTTCTTTGGATCAGTGTTCTTTAGGGTCAGGCCTTTCACTAGCTTCATCGTGCTACTGAGGCAACTCTTCATCCAGCTCCTAGTTAGATGTTTCTATAACATAACACTCATTAAGAGCCTCAATGTCCTCTTCCAAAGTCTGTGACCTCTCTTCATTAGAAGCCACCTTTTCCAAGTTTATATCCAATCCTCCTTTTGGGTGTTCAAAGTAATCATCCCTATCTGAATCTTTGGGCTCTTCAACTACATCTTTCACAGCCTCTCCATGCTGCTATGCATGATGCTTCTCCATCTCTTCCTAGATCTACATCGTGGATTCCATTTTTGGTGGATTTGTAGATGGTGAGGGAAGAGGTAGGGAAGCAACAATTTGAGCCATTAAGGCTTGGACCTTTGGGTCAAGGATCACCCCAAAGATTTCATTGAGCACATTCTACATATATGTCATGAAAGCATGCGAGAAAGTGAGAGGCAACATGGTAATTATGGATATTGTGGGAAGTGGAGTAGAGAAAGTAGGAAGCGGAGGAGGGAGTGAAGAAGATGATAGTAGAGATGTCGTAGAAGAGGAGGAGTCAAGTATCATCACCGAAGTAGTTAGTGTGGACTGACATGTCCATGGCAGGCGGGGTTGAAAAAAGAAAATCTTGAGAAGAAGGAGGTGGAGGAGTGGCAATGGTGATAGTGGCAACGGGAGTAGATGTGGTAGGTGGCGAGTGCAACTTCTCAGTTTCTTCTTCTTCCTTGTGTTGAGGATCCTCCTCTATGGTGGGAAATTCGAGCATGAATGTCCCTATTTTCTTCACTCTTTTAGATGAATGCCCTTCATTGGGCTTTCTGGAATACACCTTTTGTTTTGGATTTTGCTCAAATGTATCCTTTCTTTTCTTCGACCTTGTTGCTGGTGGGGACTTGGGAGCTTCTTCTAATGGGAAGGTGGTTGTGCCACTATTAGTTTCACTTTCAAGCTCGTCCTCGAGGTCGCCATAAGTCAATTAACACCCTGCTCTTTATGTTGGGTAAGTTGTGCATCTACCTACTTTTTAGTTCTATTTTCAATAGGCCAGGTCAATATATTGTGTTCGGTGACCTCTATTACAGGTAAGGGAAAGTTGGCCACAACATTGTATTTATCATCAAGAATGTTGTTATATTCCTCCACTATTTGATCAGGCACAGGGAATAGATTTATTGAATTCATGAACTGGGTTGTCATTCTCATATAGTGCCTCATTCACACCTCTTTATCATCTCCACAATTGGCCCAAAAATATTTGACTCGAGGTCAGTGAGCATATTGTCTTCCAACCCATTTCTTCAACTTTCCATAAGGGTCCATCCTTCCTCAGTCCATGTGGAGATCCAAGTTATACTCCACCAGCTCTTTCTCTAAATACTCCACACATTGGGTGGAAGGGTAGGAGTACATCCCTTTCCTAAAAGTCAAGGGATATGGGATCCCAGCTTGGTGTTTATTGCTCAATAATGCGTGGGAATTCTACAACTACTAAGAAACTTCCAACAAGATGATGTGATCATTGGGGTGACATGGCAATTGGTAGGGCTTCCCTGAGAACCCTTTTTCTCTGATATATGTGAACTTTGGGAACTATATGAACATATACCCAAATCATTTGATGAATGCCTTCACACTATGTGATACCCTCCTTTCAAAGTCTCCTCCTAGAAGTCTAATTATGTGTGTGATGAAGGCATCATTTTCCCTTCTGTATTCTTTCTTGAAGTTTCTATATTGTAGCTGAGGGTAGCAATCATAGACTTTGAGCTCCCCTTTCTTTGTTCCTAGTGGGCCTGCACTAAATAATCCTTTATATGAGAAATTTTCTGCTAGTAGATATACTAGATATGATGTCATATAAAAGTTGGAAGTCTTCTTTACTGCCATGAGCTGGTTGTGAAGGTTATTGTTGATCATATTAGCCCAGTGGAACATGGTCTCCCCTCAGATGATATCCTTAATGAAGTAGAATATCCATTCCTCAAAGAATGCAACAGTTGGTAGGCCCATTACTCTACTTAATAGAGTAACTAGATCATGGTATTCTTCAAATAAATCACTTCTAAACAGCTCCTGGGGTACTTTGTTGGCACTAACCCCTATTTTATTTCAACCAATGTTGGTTGATTATTCTTTTGCACCCAAGAGGAACCTGTTTCCACATGTTTTCAAAATATTCCTTCTCTATTTCTTCCATTTAATCAAATGTGGGGATGTGGAATGTTTTGCCAATAGATCTAGCAGATAAGTCTTCAAATACCCTCCCATCTTTATCAATAACTTTCCCTTTGGAATGATAACATTCCTGATAGGTCATGTGACCAGCTTCGAGGCAATCAATTTGGGAGGAAAGCCAGCTGCCTTGGTGAGACGACTTGCCCTGATCTTTCGTGCATTATTTGTGGTAGGGTTAACCATCACCCTTTTCTTGAACTCATCAATATCCATGTGTCCTAGGTTGGTATCTGATACTAAGTCCCAAGTAGAGGAGAGCTTGGAGGTACACTCCTCGTGAAACTGACACTTCATTTGATCTTTTTCTTCTTTCCCTCTTGGCACATGAGCGGGCTTCTTTCCTTTATCAGCTTTCTCAATAGGCCTCCCTGATGGTCCCATAGCAGGTTCCATAAATCCTACATGCAAATGATGTAGTAAGTGCATTTACATGTAAATTAGGGCGAGCATCAATCACATCCTACAAAATGAGTGTTAGAGCCATCTATACATCATTAAAAGATCATAAAATTCATCATTGTTCAACATTTAGAGTTCATCTGGATCATTAGGTGGTTGCGGGCTCAGGGATGTGGGTTTCCTAAGCTGGAAGCTATCAAGACAAAGACAACGAGACAACGACTCTAGGGCCACAAAGACCCATAGGAGAAATTCTGCATTGTTTATTTAGTGATCAAATTTCTTATGAGGTGATTAGGCATGTCTAGAAATAGGTTGTAGGGTACTTCACATCCATTGGATTATGCTTTGATGCTTTACGGGTCTAGGATGTGTGGAAACCATGAAGTAGATTGCCATTTTAGGTTTAGCTGTCAAATAATATTGTTTGGCAGGCGACAACCCGCATGCGGAGTTCCGCATTGTGGTACCCGCAAGAACCTCGAATGGCTTGGGTTGTGCCAATGTTTTGAGAAAGTGCAGAGGGGAATCATCAGGCTGCTGTAGAATGTTTGTCATTAAGGAACGACCTTGGAGGGATGGCAGTCCACAGGCGACAATCCGCATAGGTGGGCCTGCATCGAGCTCTTAGACTTAAGTTTTGGCATTAATGAACTTCAAAAGAGCAAAGGGAAACCACTCCTGTGAAACCCGCCATGCGGAAAGACATGGTTATTAAATAGTAAGATAGTGGCGATGACCCAACAGCCACTCACAGATGGTGATCTGCAAGGGTCCACTTGCAGTGAGCTTTAACTTAGCATTTTGCTTAGCAAACAAAAGGAGGCAATGACGGGCGTAGAGTCCGCATTGCAGATGAATGAGGTGACCTAGTTGTTAAATAATGGTAGTCGAAAGATGGTCAATCGTATGTCGTGATCTGCAACTCAATTTAGACTTAGAAATTTTTTTAGGTGATGAGCTCGATCCATTCGATGGTTATTATGAATGTAGGTCCCATGTTGTAGAGAGCTATTAGGGCTTGGCTGCTAAGCAACGGTGATGGGGCGGTGGCTTCCCGCAAGCAGAATCTCGCATGGGGAATTCCCCATAGGTCTAGTGAATTCATCATTTCTTTGAGGTTTTCACATGCTATCAAAGATAGTTGGGATGAGAGTGCGGACCACAAGGGTTTCTTCACCGTATCAAGAACGACATCATAAAATTAGGGCCTTGCATGGGCACTAAGACATAGTTTTAACCAATATTAAGGGATTTTATTGATTTAGGCAGATACCTAATGAGGGGCCGAAGGACACGAGAGATTCTGATGGATTGTCATGATAAAGGAGAGCTTGGATTCTCAAAGATTTACTAACAAAACCCTAACTTTGCAAAGAAACTTTTTAATCGTGGACATACTTGGAAACAATGTAGAAATCCAATGAAAACCTTGGTTTGGATTCACTATAAGCTTGTGTGGGCACGAGCTCATTGTTCTCCATTTTCCTCTCTTTGGAATTTCAAAAATGTGAATGAAAATGACAAGTCTGGTTGCATATTTATAAGCCAAAGTGCATTAATGGCGCACATTAAATTTTAGTACGACAGGTAACCGGGTTGGTGGGATGTGGAAACATGACTTGGCATGGACGTTGGACAAAGACCCAGGTGGCAGTGGAGACTGCAGACCCCCCAATGTGGGCAGATGCTAGGAGTTAGCTACTAGCTAGTGGCAGAAAGATAACGATGGCCTACAAGGGGAAACCCACAAATGCGGATCCGCAAAGCTAGAAGGACATGACGATGGAGGAGCAAGGGAAACCTACAGGTACAAACCCACAAATTGGGAAAACTTGGCAAATTGGGGGGGGGTAATTTTGGTTAAAGGGACTTTGGTGACTTTATTGCATGTGACCAACTTAAGTTCATAACTAGGGGCACATAAAATGAGTCAAAGGAAAAAATGACCTGACAAGGCCAAAAAAGAAAGAGGGGCCTCCAGTTTGAATGAGGCGTGTGTGCTATAAGCACAACTCATATTAATTATATATGTTGTGTGGTTCCTATTATAAGGTTATCTTGCAACTAAAGATTTGATCAAGGACTCTTTACCAACTTGATTCACATAAATCCTCAATATAGAGATGTAATAAACTGAATGTTTTCTCAAAATTCCATTCACTTGGGTATTCAAATAATTTAACCCTTGATTATAACAAATTCCCAGTTTATGAACTTATAATCCTAACTTTTCAAGTTCTTGAGCACCATACTAATATTAGTTACCCTTAGGTTTTGATTCCCATTTACTTATAAAGAATTTTAATTTCATTTAAAATTAATAATTGAAAGTAATATTTAATTTATATATATCTAGCCTTTCACAAATAAGCATAAATCACTTTTACTTAGTCATTTTTAACTACAACATGGGTCAATTCCAAATTCATGCTTCAAAAGCTACAAGAAAATGTATAACCTTTCAAAAATATTCAAGAGAGTTTGGATATAAATTCTTCTTCATTGAATTCTTCTTTGAAGCTTTGTGGTGGTGATACAAAATGGCTCTTGTCATTTACAAATCTAATAGGAATCCTCCTTAATCATGCCTTTCTATATATTGTGCCCTCTTCTCAAACTCTAGATGAGTGTAAATAAATAAGAGATTAGTTTTTCATCTAATCACATATTTCTAAGGCTTGTCTTTTGTAACTCATTTTGAACATTCCCTACCTTGGGGAAATACTGAAGACCACATTTCTTGGAGGAATTTTATCAAAAAAATTGCATGCCCTCTTTTAAGCTTCCATAAATTGTACACAATTCTAGCCTTTGTATAAGAGAAGAGGAATTATCTTTTTCTTTATTTTTATTATTACTTGAATTGTAATTCAATATCCCCTTAATGGTAGCTATTTTATGTGATTAAATATCATCTGAACATGCTTTAACCATCCTAAATTAATCTTTTTGGTTGCAAGAGTAATTTAAAACTACTCTGATAGAATAATTATGGAGTATACTTAGCTATATGAATATGAAAAATATTTCAGATGTAAGCATTAAGATTGACTCCTCTTATCACGTCCAACTAACCAAAACTTCATGCTTTGTAGATACACTCCTTTGCTCTAATACCTTGGCATCTCGCTCTGTCTAGCCGAAGACCTTCTCTTTATCCATTATTTTCCTCAACAAATTCTTGTTAATATGAGGTCCATGGTCACTGCAGACCTGCTGGGGTACAAATTCCATTGGGAAATTGGGCAGGTGGATGTAGTGGATCCCCTTCGGTTCCTAGACTTCCAATGTCATTGCAAGAGATAAAGCTAATGAAGTCAAAGCATACAAATCAAATGCCTCTGCAAAATCTCTCCTCTCTCCTATGCGATTTTGGGTGCCCTCCTTTCCAGTTTTTCTCCAATACCTCTTCATTAAGGCCCTCCCTCCTCTTGCTCGACCCTCTACCCATTTTGTTCCCATTTTTTAGTCTCTTTCTTCCTGAAACACCTCTACAACTCATGCCAACTCTAGTCATTTATGTTCATGCCTTCCATTAGATTTCTCTTCTAGGTGACTTCTCCTCCCATCATTACCTCTCCTTGCTCACACTTCTATATTTTGCTCTCTTGCACCATATTCCTTCTCTCTGCATTTTCTTCCTTCTACTTTCTCTCTAGGTCGTCTCTTCTCTAAAAAAGAACAAAAATACTCACTATTCGATTCTCCTACCCTCTCTCCATGTCCCTCTATCCTCCATTCTTTCCCAAATCTGTGTGTGGGCTCTTCCCATCCCTTCCTGTTCTCACACCCGAATTGAATTCAAAAATGAGGGTGGGGGTCGTGATAATTTAGAGTCTTCCTTTCTTCTATTTTTCATAGCCTTCCATCTCCCAGGCTCTTGAACTAGGATGCCATTCCTTTTAATGGCACATATGCCCCTTCGCTTGACCCATGCCCCCTTTTGCATGCTATGCCATTCTTTTTTTAAATGGTGTTTGTCTCCTTAATTTATTACTTTCTTTGACCACACGATGCCCCATACCTTCATCCATAGTGGTATCCCCATGCTTTTGACTTACATGTATTTTATTTACTTATTTTATTATCTACCCAAAGTTCTTCTTTTATGGGGACGCGACATCCTTCCCCCCTTAGGATAAGTCATGCTGACATATTAGAAGGTTTTATTTGCGATTTTATTCAAAATTTTGGTTTACTAGCCAAGTTAATTACCTTTGAACCCCTTGTCCTCACCTCTCAAGTGGTTGCTTTTTTCCTAATTTGAAAAGAATGGAATAATTTTTATAATGTTTAAGAGGGTACACACTAAGATATATGCCCTCAAGTAAGCATTTCTGCTTAATCCAATCCTGTATTTTGAATCTAGGGGTTGATATTTCTTAAAATACATATGTATTAAGCCATTGGGTGCACACATTTACCAATTAACCTTAGTAGAATATCAAAGTATCATGCAGAAAAAACTACCTTTTACCATTAAGTATTATGGTAGTTGCAACCTACCCATTCAAACATACACCCTCAATTATTTACTTAAATATGCAAGAAAACTTTCCTCATAACAAGGGGTAAAAATAAAATACAATCAAGTGGTTAAGGGAAATAAAAATCACCAAATACCTTAACCTTCTGCTATGCACTCAGATTTTCATTTACAATTTCTGTATCCAAATTTCCTTTCAACCAATTCAGTTTATGTTTGTTAGGACTAGCCATTCATTCTCATAAGCTCAAAATCCCAATTAAGATGTTCAAAACTAATGTGTACATATCAAGTGATCAACTCGTTACAATCGGTTGGTAATGCTAGGTAATATACTTTAGTCAAGAGTCAGGTGAGCTTCATAGGTCAAGTGTTTGAACCTGGTTGCTCTGATACCAATGTAAAATCCCCATGTCAGGCACAATAATTTTTTTTTTTAATTAGCAACAACTACCAACTTAACCAACCAAGTATTTCCCATATAGATTAGAAGTGTTAATTTCAATAAATCAACATTCACCATGGTAACGACAATCAATGTCACACATATTCTTACAATCAAAGTTGTTAAGCTCATACCACTAGGGTCATTCCTAGACCTACGACCTAAGCCTCAAGGGTTCATGATGACCCTACCTACGTATTCCCTCATGGGAATAAGAGACATCGTAGTTCACCCCACAATGACAAAGGGAGTTCAATCTCTCCTCTTGTATGAGATCTATTATCTCACCTTTATCCTAAAACTATCAATTTAGTACATGTAAGCTATTAACATAGTCAATTATAATATAATGATAATATCTTTCCATCAAGTGTTGGGTCCATACCAAACATTACCAACCTTAGTGTACAAACATTCCCAATATTCACAAGAAGTCTTTCATAACATAATCTCAAAGATTATACAACATAGCCATCGTGAACATACCCCTATATACACAAGCTGATTAGCTCATTCATAGTACAAGTACAACAATGGCTTGATCATACATAGATCACAAGTATAAGAGTGTTTGGATCATACTCAGATCACAAGTATAACAATGTCTGGATCATACTTAGATCACAAGTGCGACAATGACTTGATCATACACAGATCACAAGTACAATGATGATTAGCTCATATGTACATCACAAGTAAAATGATTATTATCTCATTCACATTTCACAATTACATTAGTGACTGGCTCCAACATATATCCCAAATACACATTGACAAGCTCCTTCATACATCACATAAACACAGTGACAATCTCCACCATACATCATATAATGTTCATAATAACAATGGCTGACTAACACATCACAATGGATAACACATGTCCATAATGCATCTCAGATAGAAATAATATCGGTGCATTACACACTACACCGTGGGTCCTATCCTTTCCACCAATCTTCTACACCATTGGAAAAATGGAAAGATGATTTAGTGGATCCCATACTACATTGCGGGTTCGTCCTCAACCCCACAAGACTAGGTATACAATTTGACAGTAGGAAAGGGGATTCAGTGCATCCCATACTACACCGTAGGTTTGTCCACCATCCCAAAGGCTTCCACAAGTAGCGAACCTACCAAACCTAGTTGATTCTAACTTTAATCACCTATAGGCCACCAACGTGTATCCACCCAGGAAGATGTAGCTCTCGACATATACCACCTTGTGGCCTTAGTGATATTGTCAGCTATCTTCTTCGCAATCTTGGGTAACACTTGGCATCAGTCACTTTCATTCTTATCAGTAACAACTAGTGAACCCTATCAATACGCGGTTAGCCCTAGATTACAGTTACCTGCATGGATGAGTCCCTACCTGTGCAACTGCTATGACTGTATCATAATGAAGGTATCTAGCTACCTTCACCTCTATGAACCAAGTGAATGCTGACTAAACCCTGGTAGTAGCGTAGACATCGGTCATTAGCATGGTCCAATGACTTCCTGTCATTGCTCAAATATCTCGAAGGTTCACTCTTGGGTAGGTCATACTTAACATGGATCAGAATCACAAGCATCAGATATCTAGGCCTATACATAAAGACCTCTAGATATGGAGATGAATTACATAGATACATAAGAGATACACAAAACCAACATGAGATGGACTTTACCTAACATATACTTATAATCAAATACCCATTATAAAGTAGTTGAATCCCTTACTTCATTTTGTTTAATAGAAGTCTATTATGTATTAAATATCAATTATTAGATTCCTTTAACTTGATCATACTCATTCAATACCCATTTTAGCCTCAAATTGAAGCTTGTGGAGGAGGAAAGATCAAACCATGTAGGAACAATCCCAACATTTGGGAGTTGACCCCCCTAGACCCTCCCCCTATGGACTTGAGGTCACAAGGAAATCCTTCACCCAAGGACTACCTACATTCCCACTTCTGAACGGATCAAAGTCACACGTACTTATCCTCACCAAGTCTCTCAAGGTTTCATATATACTGTTTGTCATAATCAAGGTTTTTCTAACACTTCCCCCCTTAAGGATATGGAAGTCTTGGATTGAACTCCACCCATCTTATTTATAATCTTGTTTGGACATCCCGAATCTCTTAGAGGTTCATCTCATTGACCTAGGAGATAGGCTTATTACTTAATACAAAATACCTTTGTTTGCATAACCCATAGGGAATCATTCCATTTGAAACTCATATAATAGGATCATTATTGAGGCTCTTATACTTAGTAGATATCTTTGAAGAACATAGAACAATATTTATAAGAATGTATTAAGTATAATCAATTCTTGAATACTACTTAAGAAAGTTGGCAACACTATGTCCATTGGACCATCATATGAAAATATAAACCCAGTAATAGTTTTACTAATAATATTCTTAATCTTCCAATTTCCTTTACCCTTTGGTGTATTATTATGATAGTTTAGTTAATGGACTAGATAATTTATTCATACTTGTCATTCAATTTTAATGGTCACTAGTAAGGTATGGGCAGAGATGCTCCACAAGAGTTATCTCACAATTCGATCAAAACCATATTTTCAATTAATGTTAGTTGTCTTCCATATACTTATATTACGATTCATTGTAGGTATAATAATAATTTCAATATCAAGGTTCTCTTATCTAAGTGAATGATAGACATCAAGCATTCATATAAAGCATTTATCATGGTATCAATGGATTATCAAAAGCACTGAGTTTTAACACTAAAAATACGTTTAGTAAAGAGTGGTCATAGTGCCACTAAACAAAGTCCCTCCTCTCTTACAATATTATGCAACCAAATGCCAAGGCTCATATTAATTATATATGTTGTGTGGTTCCTATTATAAGGTTATCTTGCAACTAAAGATTTGATCTAGGTCTCTTTTCCACTTTGATTCACGTAAAGCCTCAATATAGAGATGATATGAATTGCATGTCTACTCAAAATTCCATTCACTTGGGCATTCAAATAATTTAACCCTTGATTATAACAAATTCTCGGTTTATGAACTCATAATCCTAACTTTTCAAGTTCTTGAGCACCATACTAATATTAGTTACCCTTAGGTTTTGATTCCCATTTACTTATAAAGAATGTTAATTTCATTTAAAATCAATAAAAGTAATATTTAATTTATATTTATCCAGCCTTTCACAAATAAGCATAAATCACTTTTACTTAGTCATTTTTAACTACAACATGGGTTAATTCCAAATTCATACTTCAAAAGCTGCAAGAAAATGTATAACCTTTCAAACATATTCAAGAGAGTTTGTCCAGATATAAATTCTTCTTCATTGAATTCTACTCCGAAGCTTTGTGGTGGTGATACAAAATGGCTCCTGTCATTTACAAATCTAATGGGAATCCTCTTTAATCATTCCTTTCTATATATTGTGCCCTCTTCTCAAACTCTAGATGAGTGTAAATAAATAGAAGATTAGTTTTTCATCTAATCACATATTTTGTCTTTTGTAACTCATTTGGAACATTCCCTTGGGGCAATACTGAAGACCACATTTCTTGTAGGCATTTTATCAAACAACTTATGTGCCCTCTTTTAAGCTTTCCATAAATTGTATACAATTCTAACCTATGTATAAGAGAAGAGGAATTGTCTTTTTCTTTATTTTTATTATTACTTGAATTGTAATTCAATATCCCCTTAATGGTAGGTGATGTATGTGATTTATCATTTGAACATGCTTTAACCATCCTAAATTAATCTTTTTGCTTGCAAGAGTAATTTAAAACTACTCTAATAGAATAATTGTGAAGGAGTATACTTAGCTATATGAATATGGAAAATATTTCAGATGTAGGCATTAAGATTGAATCCTCTCATGGCGTCCAACTAACCAAAACTTCATGCTTTGTAGATACACTCCTCTGCTCTAATACCTTGGCATTCCGCTCCATCTGGCCGAAGACCTTCTCTTTATCCATTATTTTCCTCAACAAAGTATTGTTAATATGAGGTCCACAATCACTACAGACCTGCTGGGGTACAAATTCCATTGGGAAATTGGGCGGGTGGATGCGGTGGATTCCCTTCGGTTCCTAGACTTCCAATGTCATTGCAAGAGATAAAGTCAATGAAGTCAAAGCATACTAATCAAATGCCTATACAAAAGCTCTCCTCTCTCCTATGCGATTTTGGGTGCCCTCCTTTCTAGTTTTGATCCAATGCCTCTTCATTGAGGTCATCCCTCCTCTTATCTCCTCCTCTTGCTCGACCCTCTACCCATTTTATTCCCATTTTTTCGTCTCTTTCTTCCTGAAATGCCTCTGCAACTCATGCCAACCCTAGCCATTTTTGTTCATCCCTTGCATCAGATTTCTCTTCCACACGACTTCTCCTCCCATTGTGACCTCTCCTTGCTCACACTTTTTTATTTTCCTCTCCTGCACCATATTCCTTCTCTCTGCATTTTCTTCCTTCTACTTTCTCTCCAGGTCGTCTCTTCTCTAAAATAGAACACAAATACTCCCCATTTGATTCTCCTACCCTCTCTCCACGTCCCTTTATCTGCCATTCTTTCCCAAATCTGTGTGTGGGCTCTTCCCATCCCTTCCTTCTTGTTCTCACACCTGAATTAAATTGGAAAATGAGGGGGGGAAGGGGAGGGGGTCGTGATAATTTAGAGTCTGCCTTTCTTCTATTTTTTGTAGCCTGCCATCTACCAGGCTCTTGAACTGGGACGCCATGCCTTTTAATGGCATGAGCGCACCTTCGCTTGACCCATGCCCCCTTTTGCATGCTACACCATTCTTTTTCTAAATGGTGTTTGTCTGCTTAATTTATTACTTTCTTTGACCACACAATGCCCCATACCTTCGTCAAGAGTGGTCTCCCCAAGCTTTTGACTTACATGTATTTTATTTACTTATTTACGGCATATCCTATTTGAAAGAGGCCAAGCTAAAATTAATAATCAATGGCTGGATTGAAGTAATCGTAATTGTTAATTTTTACGCCGAATGAGAGAGCTGAGTTTCACCATCAACGACATAAAATGGTGGAGAAAGAGTGGAAGACGATGAGATCAATCTCATTCATTTATCCTGGCAGTCGGTGGTCAACACAAATTAAATGCATGTCAGTGAATTGACAAGTTGAAATGCTGGCCGGTCACGTCTTGTCATTAATTGTAGTAACAGTCTTTGAGTAGATATACTCTGGAGCCTTTCATTTTCAGCTCCAACTCTATCTGTCGAAAGCCTATGTATACTCTGGGGCTCTTCTGATGAACGCTCTTGCATTTCCAGTGCGGAAGTTTCTTCAATTTCTTCGATGCTTTCCACCTCCAAAAGTATTTCCAACAATCTTTCTTCTTCATCAATAGCACGCTTGCACACAATCTCTTCACATGAAAATCCCCTGTTTCCCCTGCATCTTGACGCTGATGTGCAGAAGGCTCCAACATTGGCGGGTCCATGGGCGGACAAAGATAGAGCTGAAAATGATAGGTAATTGAGCATCACAACATGTAGAGAACCAGTCAAAATTAGACCAAATCCACAGTACATAGAGAGTCTGGCATAGTATGGGGTTAGACATGGATTCATATCCTTTAGCATCATATCTTCTTGGCTGACTGGAGTTGTGGGTTCACTGGTACAAATTTCATTCTATGCAAAACAAACATAGTGCCACATTGATCAATAACTTTGACTATGTACAGATCACTGGAAAAAACATCTTTTATGCATCATACTGCATTCCACATTCTAGAAGACCAGGAAAATAAACCAAAGCAAACAAATACTCTTCAGAAAATACTAGACTACCTGTATCCTTATGATGTTGGGCTTTCTTCTATCGAAACATATCCTTAGCTGAAGAGGAAACCGTGCAGGTGTCGTTCTCTTCATGTTTTGGTTCATTGCCAGAAGTTCCATTTTAGCCATCAGGTAGCTTATGTAGAATTAGCACAATGGAAGGAATTTGTGTTGGGGGACTCTCATGCCTGCCTCAGCTTAATAAATTCCCAAGGTACCACCTAACAAGTAGAATAGGGACTCCTTCCTACTTGGGTCTCAAAAATTCATCCAAAATAGCATTAGAGTCTATTTTATTTGCATTTTGCATTATCCAAGATTTCTTAGGTTTTTTAATGCTCAAATTGCAGGTAAACCTATAGATTTGTAAGTGTGCTCAATGAACAAGGATTCATTGAAGGCCGTTATGTCCTTGTCATAGAAGGAAATGCTCCAATGGCACAATTAGATGGGAACTTTACTATGCCAGTAAGCCCTCCCACAGAAAGTGCTACTGATATAGGAGTGGTTAGATCTAAGGAATCATAAGATGGTGCCAAGTTACAATTGTAGAGCCTACACCAGAAAATTGATTGGATGATCCCTTGTCTTCATTCCATAACTTTTCAACCATCTGCATTAATACTGAAAGGCTGTAAAATTCCATTTCATTGTTCTAAATTTCTAATTTCTTCTTAAAATTTTAGATCATTGAATACTCACAGTCATCTCTACAAAAGGTGTTGTCCTTGATTAGAGTAGCAATAATTGGTAACTAATTGTGGTTCTAACTCACAATTTGCTCTATAGGAAGGGAAGGTTTGCTAATCGTGCTTTTGACCTCCTTTACAAAACTGAGATGATGAGAATAGCAATAGTTCAAGACCTCGTGCTTTTTCCATTGTTCATGAGATTGTCCTTTTATTTTAATTTAACAAAGTAATGGGTTTGTCCTTTTATTTTTGGATTCTAAATGAGTCTAATTAATTGTAATACATTAATAGATTTAATTTTGAAAAATAATAATTAATGTATATTTATAAAATAAATTTGATTTAGGATAATGAATTTGAATCAGAAACATTAAATAGAAATAAAAATGTGAAATTTGAATTATATTAAGTATTTTATTTTGTTTAAAATTTGATAATAGGAATATGTGATATTACATATAGTTGGTCTAGGTTGAAGAGTGAAAATTGAGAATATTCAATAAAAATTAAATGTGGAAATTGAAATAATTAAATATCATATTTGACTCAAAATTTGATGATAGTTATTAAAATTGATTTGTCAAGGTGTTCCAAGTTTACAATTATTTAAACTTAACTAGAATACAAGATGTCATGAATTTAATTC
>VDFB02058242.1:2263136-2338699 GCA_007258455.2 Sequoia sempervirens
GAAGTCTAAATGAAATTTCATTTAACACATAAGTCACAAAATATACTTAAGAATCTTCGATGCCTAATTTTAACAAAGCAAGGTCTCTTTACATGCCTGAACTTGAAGCTCTATAACTTTGAAAGAGATCCTGATTCTTCTCTTCTGTGCTCGGGTCAAACATCGATGCTCCTGAAGTCTTTCTGACCAAGGAAAATTTTGAAGACGGCTTACTCAGTTACCAGGAAACAACACTAATATCTAAAGCTTGTATAAATCGCCCAGGCTCTTTCACGTTAAGCTCCCGAGGAATAATCTTGGATAGCCCCTGGTAAAGTCGTTGACGGGAAAGGATGAGATACGGAATTGGAAAAGGAAAGGTTATCAATGAGAGCAGATGGAAATGGATTTTTCCAAGTTATTAGAAATGAAGGGAGTGTTTCCCTGCTACGTCTGAGGAGAATTCGGTAAAGAAGCAAGTTAAGCCCTCCCAAAATGCCCGAGCCAATAATGGTTGCATAACAATCGCCAAAAACCCCCCTTGCCAATGCCACTGGAACAGGTATCTAATTTCTGAATCCTCCTGAGACCTTCAATCCTAGATTCAAACGCCTCGGCGCCTTCTTGGCTTCCTTCTCGACCGTTTCCACAAGAGGCTCGAAGGGAAGATAACAGAAAAGCACCGCCCATGATCTCCACTTTCTAATTCCTTTTTATTTTTATTTTTATACCTTTCTTCATTTTCATCTTTTAAATGATGGCATTAGAATTTTATCCTTATTATTAATTAATATGATTTAGCCATTGCAAATAATAATAATATACTTTTATATATATCAAGAATTATTCTTCTCGACTCACAAGAGAATATTATTATTATTTAATATTATATTTTTATCAATCATTTTAATTTAATATTTATAGACCTTTTGAAACCTCCTTAATAGGTGATTATTGACATACATATTTAAATTGACTTGCTTAATCTAAATATATATATATATTTACTTATGGCCAAGGTAATGATGTCGACGTAACTATCTTGCTCCAACTCTAGGTTTGATGATAAATTGATCCATCATTAACCACGTCCTCTCCCTGATGATATTTCCCTTTTCCTCGCGGCGTCAGCAATCCTGCATCCACTGGCAAGGATTATGGATTAGATCGTTCTCCATGGCTTAATAATATGCATTGCAATTTGATCTCATTATCTCATTCCACTTCTCATGAACAACAAATTCAACGGCAATGAATAAAAAAAAAGTTCGTTAACATTACAGTTACAATAAAAGAACAACTTTTCATTCCCAATGTCATAATCACATGAAAGTAGTCATTTGCAACTAACATTGCATTTGAAAGACATAACCAAACATATAATCTCAATGTAAGGGTTGTGACAGCTTTTCTTTTCTTTACTGGATGTATAACTTTATTTTGTTTGTATATTATTACAAGATATTTCTTAAAGTATTGTGCTGTAGAGCATTTCCACCTTGATTTTAGTAATTGAGGAAAGATACATGCCACCTTCCGAGCCAAGCAATTTGCTTACTATGCCCAAATTGATATTTCTGTGTTTATATTCTTTAAACGAGGACTGCCAGGCATAGATCATGCCTGGCACAAATTGTACATCCGCTTTCAATTCCATTTCTTTGTTGAACTTCTTGGAGCAATTATCTCCTTATTCTTAGCCGACATTCCCTACTCGTACTGGCCAATCAATGTGCAACCTATGTCACCCGTGTAAAACGTTGACATGGTTTTGCAAACCCAAGATAGTAATGATACTTATGCTGTTGAAATCAAGAGGGGGAGTTTTGCTCCAGAAATTTTTATGCATTTGGTCATTGGTCTTTGATTTTGATGACTGTGTTCCTCATATTTTTCTGGTTTCCCAGATCATTGAACAAATTGTGGACATACACTTTGTCCCACTCTTCTTTCTCCCCTATTTTGTGATTTGGACTTGGTGGAAAAACTTGGTCAATACTTAGCAAATAAAAAAATATTATATATGAAAAATATTGTTAATAGTCTTTTATGAAAATCAGTGTGTTTTCCAGAGAGTCAGATTATTGATGTGCGGGAAAGAAGGCTGAATTGCCTTGCATTGAGAACACTGATAAAATAAATGCAGAAAATCTTCTCTAGCAGGTTAAGGGTAGTCCTACGCTGTTGCTGCTTTACATGAGAAAAGTTGCAGAACAGGAGGTCATACACTATTCCAAAGTGGAAGATAACTAATGGACAGAAAACTAAGAAAAGTGGATTATATTTTGAAGGATACTAGATTATAGGAACTTAAAGAGGACAGGTAAATTATAAGTAGAGTGATAGTTAACCAGGAGAAAATTCTTCAGCCATATCACAACAAATAACATTGTTGATGAATAATAGCTTAGATCTGATATATAACAATGATTGCTATAAGCAACATCATCATTGTTTATGTTAGATCTATCACTCATTGATATTTCTGGAAATAAGTATTCGAATTTATAAAGCTTGTGTAAAATCGAATTCAAATAGATGTTGATCTAAATACGCATTGGATAAACCTCTGTATTCATTGTCGCCCTGTGTATGGGCTCGTATTTGTTGGCACTGGTTATCTCGAATGGTTCAGGAATCTGCGTGCTGAAAGGAACACGTCCTTGAGCGGACGTGTCTCCAAGTGTGGAGACACATCCTCTCAAGAGGCGTGTCCCTTTGGATAGGAAACCCTAGCGCTCAAAGGAACACATCCCTTGAGTGGATGTGTCTCCAAGTGTGGAGACACGTCCTCTCAAGAGACGTGTCTCTTGAAAGCGGGTCTCTCTAATATATAAAATCTGAGACCTTTCTTTATATGCAGACATCGAAATCTATTAATGTTCTGCACCCTGCACATTCTACATTCAGAGAAGTATTCAGAAAATCGCATTTGTATCTGAAGTTTATCATTTAAAATCTCTGGCCTTAGTCCTTTCACTGTCCTAGAATCCTTTTTGTTATATATTTGATTTAATTTAACATGGTATCAGAGCCACGTTGTGTGAATCCTAATCAAATCTGAATTCCAATCTGCTCAAGAAAATTCGCATTTTCCAGAATCGAATTTATTCGCATTTTCAAAATCGAATTTATTCGCATTTTCAAAATCGAATTTATTCGCATTTTCCAGAATTGAATTTACTTCACATTCTTCATAATGTCAAGTGTGATCAGATTTGAAGATCGCCTTGCAGGAGCAGACAATTTCACATCATGGAAATTTAGAATCATGATGATCCTTAGAGAGAATAAGCTAGATTCATTTGTGAAAGAGAACTAGTTAGAGCCTAAGGATGATCTGGAGAAATCTCAATGGATTGAGAACAATGAGAAAACCATGAAAATTATAGTAGATGCAGTGAGGGATCATATAGTACCTATTCTGTCTAAACACGAGACTGCATACCTTATGTTTAAATCTCTTGAAAGCACCTTTGAAATAAACAACACCAGTAGGACCCTTGCTCTAAAGAGGCAAATTAATCATATTCAAATAAACAAAGGAGAATCTGTTAATTCATATTTCATGAGAATCACTGAATTAAGAAATCAACTGTCAACAATTGGTCATCAAATTGACAGTAAGGAGTTAACTCTAATAGCTCTAGATGGTCTACCAAACTCATGGGAGTCTTTTGTCCAAGGTATAAGTGCAAGATCTAAGCTCCCTAAATTTGATAGGCTGAGAACAGATTGCTTGCAGGAAGAAACAAGACTAATGTCAAAAGGAAAACTTCAGAAACCTATAGATGAGGATATTCATGTACTAAACACAACTTCTCATAAGAAAGGTAAGAAGAAAGATTTCAAGAGAAAGAAGAATTCGTATGGAAAGGGATCATCCAAGAAGAGGAAAGACATCCCAAATACAATGTTTCAGATGTGATCAGTATGGACACTATGCGATCAAGTGCCCTGATAGAACAAAACAACAGGCTTCCTTTGCTAAAGTTGAAAAGACAAATACAGATCATGATTCTGAGAAATTTGTTTTCTACTCAGCATTATCAAGTCAAGTATCCAACATAGTCAATAATTGGGTAATTGATAGTGGTTCTTCAAGGCACATCACAGGATTCAGAGAACACCTAGATACTATGATAGAAGAAACTGCAGAAGAAGTAACTATTGGGGATGATTCTGCACATCGAGTTAAGGGGGTTGGAACTTGCACCATAAATCTGAATTTTGGCCTCTCTCTTCAACTCACTGGAGTATTATTTGTACCAGGAATAAAGAGGAACCTCATATCCATTTCTGCTCTTGAAGACAACAGATATAGGGTCACCATTATGGATGGAAAAGTCCTAGAGTGGCCAAAGAACTCCACCATAAAGAAAGCTCAAACTATAGGGATAAGACAAGGATATCTCTACAAACTGTGCACTGACATTAATCAAGCCCTTATTCATGAGACTTCTGATTCAAATGAAATTTGGCATCGAAGACTAGGACATATTCATTTTCGTGCCCTACCTTCTGTGGAAAAATTAGTAACAGGTTTACCCAAACTGAATCATATTCATGAAGGAGCATGCAAAGGGTGTGCCCTAGGGAAGAATACAAAGGGGGCTTTCCAAAACAGTTTGAGTAAAACCAAAAACATTTTAGAACTGGTTCATTCTGACTTATGTGGACCTATGTTTGTACCCTCCATGGCAGGTTTTTTATATTATGTAATATTTGTAGATGACTTCTCTAGAAAAACCTGGATATACTTTCTTAAATGTAAAGAGTCTATAGAAGTCCTTAAAAGATTTAAGGAATTCAAAGCTCTTTAAAAAACCTTTTTGGGGAAGAAAATCAAAACTCTAAGAACAAATAATGGGAAGGAATACACCTCAGAAATCTTTAAGGAATTTTGTGTAAATGCTGGGATTAAGAGGGAGTTTACTGTAGTCTTCAATCCTCAACAAAATGGTGTTGTTGAGAGAAAGAACAGAACTATTGTAGAAGCTGCTAGAGCAATGTTGTTTGATCAAATCTTAGAAACTTCTTTTTGGGCAGAAGCCTCTAGGACAGCTGTCTACATTCAAAATAGATGTCCCCATTCTCATCTAGATAACAAAACTCCTGAAGAAGCATTTACTAGTATAAAACCTGACATAAGTCACTTAAGGATCTTTGGTTGCCCTGTCTACATTCATGTACCTAAAGAAAGGAGATCTAAATTAGAACCTAATGGAAAGAAAGGGATATTCGTGGGCTATAGTGAAACCTCAAAAGCTTACAGAATTTTCATATCAGGTCAGAATCAAATTGAACTAAGTAGAGATGTCATCTTTCAGGAAGACATTGCTTTCAAAAGGGCAAAGAGTTCTAATGACATAGAAATTCAAGATTCTACTAAAGTTATAGAGGAGGATCTTGCTCCTGAGATTCAGAGGGAGCATTCTGAAGAAATCCTAAATGAAAACCAATCTGTCCCAGAAGTGAATCTTTATGACAACAACAAGAAAAGACCACTTTGGGCTAGAAAGATGATTAAGGAAGCTGAGAATTATACAACACCCAAAGGAACTTTTAGAGAAAGTAAGATACCCAAAAGATTCTCAAGCTATGTTGCCTTAATGAATGAGATCATTAGTTCAGAACCAACTAGCGTTATGGAAGCTCTGAAGCATCAAGTATGGAAAGATGCTATGACAGAAGAGTATCAATCTATTTTGAAAAATGATGTATGGGATATAGTACCTAGACCTAAAGGCAAATCTATTGTCTCTTCCAAATGGCTCTTCAAAATCAAACATGCTGCTGATGGCAGTATCGAGAAACACAAGGCACGCTTTGTTGCTAGAGGTTTCTCTCAAAAGGAAGGTATTGATTACGAAGAAACTTTTGCACCTGTTGCCCAGTACACCTCTGTGAGAGCAGTAATAGCTATTGCTGCAGCTAAAGGCTGGAAGATCCATCAAATGGATGTGAAAACTGCTTTCTTGAATGGGTCCATTGAAGAAGAAGTCTTTTTAGAGCAACCTGAAGGCTTTGTGATACATAATGCAGACTCACATGTATGCAGATTGAAGAAAGCTCTATATGGACTTAAACAAGCTCCCAGAGCCTGGTATGAAAGAATTGACAACTATCTTCTAAGACTAGGATTTTCAAAGAATGATGCAGATCCAAATCTCTATTTTAAAGTAATTAAAGGTGATATGTTAATAATAATTTTATATGTTGATGACCTTCTAATAACAGGAGAAGATCACCTTATTACTCAATGTAAGGAAGACCTGGCTTCAGAATTTGATATGAAAGACTTGGGCATTTTACATTACTTCCTGGGGTTGGAAGTCTGGCAGAAATCTAATGGTATCATTTTAAATCAAGGAAAGTATACTGTTGATATTCTAAAGAGATTTGGGATGTTAGACTGTAGACCCATATCTACACCTATGGAAACTAACCTACACAAGTTGAAAGAAGCAGCAGCAGAATCCAAGTGTGCAGATCCAACTCTTTACAGACAGATGATTGGATCCTTGATGTATCTGGTCAACACCAGACCTGATATTTGCTATGCAGTAAATGTTCTCAGTCAGTTCATGTGTGAACCTAAGGAAATTCACTTAATGGCTGTGAAGCATATTTTGAGATATCTTCAAGGCACTATTGGATATGGTCTTCTCTACAAGAAGGATCAACTAGATCTACATGGGTACTCTGATTCAGATTGGGCTGGAAATGTAACTGATCGAAAAAGCACATCAGGATGTTGCTTCAGTTTAGGATCAGCTATGATCTCCTGGATTTGCAGAAAACAATCTTCAGTTGCACAGAGTTCAACAGAAGCCGAATACATTGCAGCCTCAATGGGAGCAAGAGAAGCAGTTTGGCTTCGTAAATTGCTTGTGGGACTCTTTGGTGAGCCCTTGAATCCTACAATTATTCATTGTGATAATCAGAGTTGTATCAAACTCTCTGTAAATCCTGTCTTTCATGATAGATCTAAGCACATTGAGATCCCCTATCATTATGTAAGAGATATGGTGGAAAGGAAAGTAATTCAGTTGGAGTATATCAGTACAAATGATCAAACTGCA
Source organism: Sequoia sempervirens (assembly GCA_007258455.2). NCBI lineage: Eukaryota > Viridiplantae > Streptophyta > Pinopsida > Cupressales > Cupressaceae > Sequoia > Sequoia sempervirens. The sequence goes on from VDFB02058242.1 coordinate 2,270,201, forward strand.
GACATTCTCACCAAGCCTCTCTCTCGAATCAAGGTAGAGCACTTCAGGAAGAAACTTGGTATGGTTGAAATGTAATTTGTTATTTATGTTTGAAATTCAAATTGTTTATCAAATTGTACTAATATATATAAAGATGTTTAAATGTGTAAACTCTTTTGTCATGTGTGTGACTCCATGACTTTATGGGCCTACTCCCCCTTGTGTACATTATTGAAAGGTGACGATCTTTCTAATAATGAACACTTGTATTTGACATTGTAAAGTGACGACTCTACAATGATAATCTATCATGATAAGATATCATGTGACTTGATATCTATGGATATGTCATGATAGTATCTCTTGGACACCTTGGTTGATATCATGGGACTTGATATCATTTTGTAGATCATTGTGATCCTTAAGAGATAATCATGGTGGATATTTATATCCATGGATATGCCATGAATTATGGTAGACATCATGTGACTTGATGTTAGTGCACATACCATAATAAAGATGTGTTGTGTCATGAGACTTGACAACTTGGATAAAACATATCTTTGATATCACGTGTAAAGGTGATATCTTCACTTATTTGAGTTGAAATATCTTCCCTAAGCTAAGAGGGAGTGTTGATGAATAATAGCTTTGGTCTGATATATAACAATGATTGCTATAAGCAACATCATTGTTTATGTTAGATCTATCACTCATTGATATTTCTGGAAATAAGTATTCGAATTTATAAAGCTTGTGTAAAATCGAATTCAAATAGATGTTGATCTAAATACGCATTGGATAAACCTCTGTATTCATTGTTGCCCTGTGTATGGGCTCGTATTTGTTGGCACTGGTTATCTCGAATGGTTCAGGAATCTGCGTGCTGAAAGGAACACGTCCTTGAGCGGACGTGTCTCCAAGTGTGGAGACACGTCCTCTCAAGAGGCGTGTCCCTTTGGATAGGAAACCCTAGCGCTCAAAGGAACACGTCCCTTGAGTGGACGTGTCTCCAAGTGTGGAGACACGTCCTCTCAAGAGACGTGTCTCTTGAAAGCGGGTCTCTCTAATATATAAAATCTGAGACCTTTCTTTATATGCAGACATCGAAATCTATTAATGTTCTGCACCCTGCACATTCTACATTCAGAGAAGTATTCAGAAAATCGCATTTGTATCTGAAGTTTATCATTTAAAATCTCTGGCCTTAGTCCTTTCACTGTCCTAGAATCCTTTTTGTTACAGATTTGATTTAATTTAACAAACATGTTTGACATCCACTTTTCTTGACCTAAATTTCATGGCATTAATCTTTATTTGGAGTTAGTTTTCTTATCATCTTTGACCATGGATTCTTGCATCTGTACATTTTGTTCCCCTTACTGTGCCTTTTCTGCATTCCCACAGTCTAGACATGTACCCAGGATATTGAAGGCTTCCGTGAGCCCATTGCGTCTGAGATCAAATCATTTTAGTCAAAGTAGAGAGGAGGGTAGGAAACAAGGTAGCCTTCCAGATTTAGCTCACTTGTTGGAATTTTTCACCTCTGATTCCAGTCCATTCACTTTGGAACTAGGAAGAATAATTTTCTCGGATAAATTTCAGTTGAGCTAAAATGCATTCACAAACAAAATGATAAACCTTAATTTCTTGGCAGCCAATTTGCTATACAAAAGCAAGAATGCAGAAATGAGGCTATTTCTGGTTAGAAGCAAGGAATAAACACACAGCCATTAATGAAATTTGAGGACCTGTTGAATGGAAAGCAAATTCATAGTCTTATCTTGTTGTTGGTTGTTGGAGTTTTATTCAAATGCCAGCTAAGAGCCTTGTATTCTTTTTATCTTATTGGTGGTGGTTAAGAGTTATTATACACTGCGTTCCAGAAAAGCCATTTGAGATGCCAAATTCCTCCAATACAACCTGCTCAAGATGGAAGGACTTCTCAACAGTGCTGCCAAAAGCCATGCAAAATAAAGAGATGATAACCAACCGCAGAAAAAAATTACTATAAACTCAGATTTGTAGTATCCAAAATCAACGTCCCAGCTACAAGAGAAGAATATTCAAGCAATATTAAGTCCCCTGAGATATTGTACTTATCTGACAACCTGCAAAACAACAGCTGACAGAAACGTGTGGTAGATTCTCTAAATTTCCTTCCCCAAAAATCAGAACATTATTATGAATCTCCAAACTTGTATTCAACTGACAAGTAGTATTCAATGAGCCAATTCCTTTTAAATCTACCAAAAGCAATGCAAAATAAAGAGTAAAAAGGTTTTCCATTATGAGGAACTGAAATGAAATTGCTCGGCAGAGTAACTTCTAGCCTATTGTAAAATTCACTATACAATTCAAAGCTAATGCACAACATCAAACAATACTTTCGTACTACTATAAAGGAAATCGAAATTATATTTTCACAAAATTGACTTTGAAAAATATGTTTGATTTATGCTTGACCTCGATTCCAAATAAATAAGAAACATTGAAATTGAGTACAAACCATCATGAAATATTGAAATTGAGTAGAGACCATAGCATGTTAATTAACTACAGCTGCTTTGCAAGATGCTCAAATAAATTTCTTGAAATGAAATGAGAAAGTGTGAATATTATAATATATCTCAATTTAATAGGTTTCTTTAGGTAGGTCTATCTATTTCCCTGTAGGTGGTGTCAACTGATTTTTAATTTTACAACCTAAATATCAAATTGGATTGCCGTGAAGTGTCTTGAAAGGGCTGTATAAAGACTATGGTAAAGATTGTGTTGAGAAAATTAGAATTAATATCGAACAGTGTAATGATGCAGATCAATAAACTCCTTCAACAGCAGGATTGTTTTTTTTTTAAATGTGCATATTTCCATGAGAAACCAAGGTAGAAACTCCGTACTGCACAAGAAAGACAGTATCACTTACAACAATGTACAAGAAACTTCATCTTGCTTGCCAATTCAGGTCACCAGCTATCTTTAATTTTTGCAAGGTCACTGAATTCAATGAAGCAGCAACCATGTTTCAAACAATAACTTCAGAGTTCATGTAACCTGCAACTTCCAACAATTGCTTGGTATATCTGCCAGTGTTTTTATTCCAGATGCAGTAATTACAAATGTTTTTGTTGAAAGGCTTTAGATTAATAATTTGGCAGGTATGCAGCCATATATGAACAAAATGAGAGTTTGGAATGGGGCATGGACTGTAATTAAACATGTATAATTTATTACAAAAACCTACGCAATAATTGAATGTTAAATATAATTTAATAAGACATGAATTATGGGAGTAAAAGCATAATGGATCTTTGTTAAATTGGAATATCATCTCAAATTTGATTTATTAGAAAATACAAAATAATTAACATTCCCATTGCAGATATATTTATCATAAATAAGTTGTCTTTCTCATGAAAGATTCCATCTAATATTGGCAAACAAACCTTCTCCTAAAAAAGACAGCTATCAGTAATTTATATTCCACGATATAGTAAACAGAATGATTATGATTTTAGTTTTAATTTTGTGACGATAATATGAAAAATCTAAAACAAAGAGAAGCTAAATTGGTAAAATCTTCTTAGGAAAGTCACTAAGGAATTATGATTTGTTTATAGGTACACCAGCTATCCATTTAATGGTAAAAGCCTCCAAAATCTCACTTATTATGTATGATTTAGATAAAGATTGTTTTTCCAACTAGATAACTACAATTGCAGCACGTGCACAAACACAAAACCTCTAACTCAATCCCTTTATTTTCCAAAAAGTTATGGCCATTTTGATATTTATCTCTTCATAATTGTTCTTACACATAAAAGTTCCCTTCAATAAATTGACCATGTCAACTGATTTATCAATTTTCATTATTTACTAAAAACATGTTGTATTAAATATAATAATATTCTAAGTAGTTCAAGCTTCAACATTGAACTATAATTGAACATTTTTATTGGGCTACCATATTCTGCCAATGGAGGAAATGTGTGGATTGAATATGTGGGTACAAACTTCCATTTCCACCAACTGGACAACAATTGCACTTGATTTGTCCTAATGTCCAACATGTACATACCCATTATCAAAATGATGTATAGAGAGGCCTATTATTAAATATGCTAACTTATTTATTTCTAAGATTAGTTTACTAAACATACTTAAATTTAACTCAATTAAATTTATTTATAATAATGTTAATAAAATGTTTAAATGTTAAATTAAGAACTAACAATTTGATATGCTTCAACCAACAAAATACAAAAAAAGATATGATTAAAGATTTATTAGTAGATTTGATGTTATTTTATATAGCTACAATATTTGATTAAAGATTTGATATCATAGATAGTAAATTTTTGTTCTTAATTACCATGTTGTGACAAGAAAAAAGAATTATTTATACAATGAGAGACAACTTTCTTACTAAAAGTTGTCACAAAATATAGTATGTCAACTAATAATTCTATATAATTCTTATTGTCTAATACAAAATCTTTCTTTTTCGTGTAATATAACCTTCCCAAAATTTTGCACATGTTGACATAAACACAATATGAGAATTACGTTGAAGGCGTTCCCTCTTTGATGTCTCTTTAGCACAATCTTGCAAAATCTTTAAATTGATGCTTCAATTTTAGATAGAAGGTATGCAAGACCATACATTAATCTAAGACATCCAATCTAAGCCATCTGTATATACCCTTATTTAAAGCCTCTTCAACGAAATCTTCAAATCGACGTCTCATTTTTGGACATAAGGTATGCAAGGCAATGTAATTAATTTGGCCCGTTCACATCACATCACTATAACTGCTGCATCAGATCATGCCTGTTCAAATCAAGGTACCACTGATGCACCCGACAGAAACAAATGAAGCAACACGTTTTTATGTCGTGCAGTCATTGTTTTTGTACGCTATTTTCTCTCGCCTTTTTTCTATTGCTTTCCCTACTACTCCTCCAAACTCTTCCTCGCTGGTATTGACCTTTCACTTGTCTAATTTGGTAAGCTACAGCCTGAAAATAAGGTTTTGATGAGGGTTTTAGAGTATGTAAACTATTAAAATGAAAATTACTGTCAAGATCCTAATATTGAACACATTTAGGTTTTAACATTACGACATCCTTTATCCTAGGTAGTTAAGTATATATTAGCATAATTAATATATAATATATATTTTATATAATAAAAAATAAATTATAAATAATATAAATATATTTATTATTATTATATATTATGTTTTTAAATAAAACTATTAAATACATATATAAAAAATTATAATTAATAATTACTATAGTTTTATGTAATACAAAAAATTAATTATGGTCAAAATTAGTAATTAGTAAATGTATGCAAAGACCATTCTTAATTGACCTTCCACAATTCTTCGGCAAGGATCTATTTGACACTTTGGGCTTGAAAGTAAGAAAGAACCAAAGAAAAATATTTAGTAAATATCATGTTGAATTAAATCTACACTTTACATTTGTCACTCATTGCTAAATTCAATGGGGGAAATGACCATCTTCCCTTTCGCTCGTCTGCTCTCCTAGTGTTTGAATGCCTCAACAACATTAGAAAAAGCAAACAAACTCTTTGGGTTGATCACATTTTCCCTTTCCTGCTCTCTATGTATTTGGCAAGCCTTTCTAGATCACCACCTTGGGGCTTCACAAGCACGTTCACAACTCTCGGATGCAAGGGAATGATGCAATGTCTACAATTTTACCCTCTTCCTTTGCAACTACATGAGACTTGAACAATTCACCTATAAAAAAAAAAAGATTCACAACCATTTCTTCAAAATCCTCTCCATTAATCCAAACAAAAATACGAGTGGGAGCTAAAAAACAAATTGTAACCTCACCCATGGTGTTGAAAACGAAATCAAATTTCTAACATATTAAATAAATAAAAATACCGGTACCTGCTAAACTATCATCCTGAGTTCAATCGACATAATGATACAGATAAGAAAGGAATTCAGCTGGATTTGTATACATATGCTTCTCTCTTATAGGCATCCCTCAATGTTAAATAAATTACACAGGTTAAAATACTCAATGCCTGTTTGATTTTAATTGGGTTTAAATTGCAGATATCTTCATAGAGACTGAAATGGTGACAATGTATGTCAATTTGGATTCTTTAGCAGATGCATGTCATAGGTTTGATGAAACGCCTGAAGGTAATTTGGTCTCATGGACTACAATGATTGGCAATTATGCTACATGTAAGAGTGAGGAGGAGGCCTTGGGATTGTTTTACAAAATGCAGATGAAGGAGATAAGATCTTTCGTTCCTTCCTCATTGTTCATGCTCAGTGCTCATAATTTTATACTAAACAAACTTAAATAAAATAACAACTACAGACGATAATCCAGACTTGACTTCTGCCACCAAATAACTCCAAAATAATTCACTAGAACAAATGGATTGATAACTCTATATACCACCCATTTTCCAAACTAGAACTCACACCATTTGATTCTACTGCAACTATCCTCCCTGGTTCTGCACGTTAGGCATATTGGCAAAAGGTGGAAGTATTGATAGAGCACACAAACTAACATGATACACTTATTGCAGTAAATGTGGCTCCTGAATCCTCTCATGTCTTCCCTGTATCCTCTATATTCAATAAGCATGCAAAAAGTGAACTTAGTCACAACACTTGGATGGTTTTGTTGTTTGCATGTAAGTGTGGCAGTACAAACAAGACACGTGGGCTAATCAACAGAATATCACGTGGGCTGCTTGCAAAAATGTGGAAGTATACTCAAGCACGTGGAATGTTAAGAGTGCATTTCAACCAACAAATAGCTTTCATTGGCCACCTACCACTCCCAACGATGTTTATATATAAATATTATAATATATGATAAATATAAATATAATATGTAATATATATTATAAATATATGTTATTGCTACTTATTTTTGTCAAGACTATTGTATTGGATATTGCTTAACTAGTAGATTAATGTTTGATATTGAGGGGAGTGGAGAGGAAGGAAATGTTGAGACTGTGAGCACCTAATTTCTTAGTCAGTTTTGAGAAGATTCTCATGTGGAAGCTCTATCAAAAGCAAAGCACCATCAAATTTCTCCACCACTCATTTAAAAAAGAAATGGATGACCCAACACATTCATTTTAGTTGCTATTCATGATGAAATGGTGGTAAAGTTTGTGTAAGGAATCAATGTTTAGTCATGGAGGATCCAATAATGTGGTCTATATAGATGGATGTATAGAAATAGATAAAATACAAATACGTTTACTCAAATGTGTGCATATAGGGATACATAAAGGCCAAAGAAGTGAAAATATATTGAATCATTCACGTAAAATAATCACATAAATATGCAAATCCAACCATTACACATATATACATTGTGATTTAAAATTACATGTATTATAAAATAAAGATTAAAATATATAGTCAATTATTATTTAAAAGCCGTAAACTTGAATACACTTCATTATTATTGAAGTTTTTTAATCAAGTGTTGCTTAAAATGTTGATCTGTATAGTTGATTTGAAGCTATCACTTGCTCCATTGAGACCTTTGTTGCACAAAAATATAATTCTACCTCATGTACTACACAAATATATACAAACAATAGCCCAATTTCTTTTTCTAATTGACCTTCCACACCTCTTCGGCATACCCATTGCACACCAAGGTGTGATTGCCAAAGCCTCGTATTTGAAGATCTAAAAGAATTACATAACAATTCCTTTAATGAAATGTGTGGTAACATTGACGTTTAAACAACTACAACCTCAAAATTGTAGGAAAGAACCCAAACAAAATCCAACCCTAAAAAAAAAACACTTGTTCTTTTAATCTCAGCTGAATTTCCTCGTACTTGAATGTTAGAAGTATCATCTGAGTTAATGTTACAACACCATTAACCAACCCAAATACATCCATTGCATACAATACCATTTATCTAACCCTAACTAGAGCTAGAATCTTTTCTCATAAAAAATTTTTATTGGCAACCTTAGCGTATTTTTTATTCTAAATGCGTCCCTTAATATGGCTAATTCACTGTTTTGAATGTTTTCCAATTCACAGCCTTTTATATTGGAAAAAGAGGCATATTCCAAGTACAATTCACAAAGAAATGCCTCTTGTCTTTATTCATTTCACTAACTTTTCACACAATGTGTGCTTATAGACCAGCCTTTGATTACTTTAATAAATCATATTTTATTCAGAGTTTGTTAATAATATAAATATTTTCTAATTCAGACTCCTCGTACTCCCTCAATATTGGGAGTACGAGGAGTCCCATATTGCTGTAGGCCGTCTGTAGACCCAAAAATAGATTGCCGGGTATCATGGACTATAAAATATTATTATTATTATTATTATTTAAGTTAAGTTGGTTTAAATTATTATTATTATTTTATTTTTTTTGGGGTAAGAATTTGGTTTTTGGAGTAAAGTAGGTCCAATTTATTAGTATTAATTTAGTTTTTAAAGGTAGGTTCAAATTAATTATAAATATTTATTTTGTATTGATTTAATTTTGGAAAGAAAGTTAGTTCAAGTTATTTTTTATAAATAGAGGTGATATAATTTAATCAAAATATAGTTTGTATTATTAAAATTATGTTAAATGTTATTATTTGATGATATATGAAATACAAAAATTACATAAAAAATAAGATGTTTTTAGAATAATTTGAAATACTAAATTAATTGAATAAAGGAAATGATTATATGATTTGTGCATATATTCGAAAAATAAAATTATGTGATGATAGATGAATTGAAAACTTGTTAATATATTTGATTTGTATTTGTAAGGTATCATGATTTTATTGGTTACTAAATGAGTAGATTATGCGTGGAAAGTCAATTAAAATTCACTCATGAAGAGTTCTAGATTTGTCAGTCTTGAAATATTCTCCAAACCATGAGGATTGACTTCTATACCATCAACAATTGTAATTTATGTGGTGTCATAATCTAATCTTTCATTATTTTTCCAAGAATTAAAAGTCCAACCTTTTCATTTGATTTTGTATATTCATTTAGGCATTTATCATTCCTAAATATATTATTTAAATTAAAATTAATTAATTTATATTTATATTTATTTATTTAATTAACTAAAATTTATAAATATTTTATTCATTTATAAAAATATAATATAAAAATATTCTATAAACTAATTTTGAAAATATTTTATTTAAAGAGAATATGTCTAAATATAATATTAAAATATTAATTTTTTTTTTGATACGAAAGGTAGGATTTATATTGAATTTATAAAAGGTATACATGCTTCTGCTAAGCAGGAGAAAATAGTCCTTCCTGGACTCAGAGCCGAACAACAAAACATTCTGAACCGAGACAAAATTCCACCATATCGACATTTATAGTGCCATTACAAACTTTAAAAAAACTGACTACTATAAGCAACGATACAAAAATTAAGGGCAGAGGTCGAGCCTCATCCAGCTAGTAGCGAATCTGCAGTTCAACTGCACTGGAACTAAAGACCAACCAACAATTGAAAAGCCATTAAATTTTAAAGCTTAAAAAACTTAAAGCACAAAGGCCGAGCCTCACATAAAACCGTTTAATTCTGCAAACCTTATGAAATCTTCCATCCAATCCAACCCCACCTTCGTCACAAGCTTCAACTTTCTCTTCAAGAATTCCACAGTCACGACCACTATCATTCTGTGCCTCGACAGTGCTGGTCCTTTGATGTCTAAGATGAAAGGAAAAACTTTCACTACGTCATCCATCTCCCATAAGAGGTCCAGGTCTGCGGGACGCGGGATTCCTTTACCTTTGAAGGCCGCTTTTAATGTCTTCTCGAGACCCCCAAGCAAATCACCACAGAAGAGACGTACCATCATTTCCTTTGCCTCTGCCTTTGGAATGTCCAGGTCCAGAATCACTGCTAGAAACTGAGAGGAAATATGAGCGTTATATCTGGCAAATTCTTTCCTTTCCAAGTGTCCTTTTCCTAAAACCATTTTGATGGCTACTATTGACACCAAGTCATCCTCGAGTAGAATTCGCTTTAGCCTCTGGTCCGTGATCACTCGGAAGGCTATCTGCCTCTTCGTAGCCATCAAGGAGACTGGTGTGTCAGCACCAAAACTTTCCAGCCCCTTCGCCGAAATGGAGATGATGAATTTCAACTTCGTCGTCCTCGCCATTTGCAACACATTTATCTTTCGTTCCCTGCATAGAGACAAAAAACAAACCAAAGTTTGAAGACAATGCATTGAGAATGTCTTCATCAGATCATTTAAAACTCATGAGATGTGAGGTCGTTCCTCCGCACACTCATCAGAATAATGGCGATATGGGCATATCGTCCTTGCCCTAAAAATAACCTACGGCTTTCGCCCTTTTGCCTACATACAGCTATCCCTTCGTGTGAAATGGGTTGCCACTCAGCCCTTCAGCTTTCGCTTCCATAATTACCATTCCCTACGTGTCAAACTAACTGCGCTTTGGATTCTGTGCTATTCATTCCCTCTGTTGACGACAAGAATTCCCCCATTTTCATGAGCGATTATCTTAATATTAATCCCCTTATCCTCCCTTCGGCTATTTGAAAAAACTTGGAGTGATATGACATTGCCACCCCGTGAACACCTTGCCCATCCCGTCTGCCACCTCATGTCCATCCGTGATGGCTTGACATATGGCACACTGAGGGACGGAGGGAGCCCACCCTACCACCCACTGAGAATTACTCTAAATAGCATTCTTTAAAGTCGGGCCACTTACTCCCATATTAGATAGAAGATTTGCTTCCATGTTTCCTTCCCTTAGAGTGTGATTGAACATCACTTGTTCAAAATTTCTTAACTGCTCTAGTGCCGCATCCAGATACACCCTTAATTTCCAATTATGGATCTGTCTTGACCTTAGAGCATTTATGACTAGAGTTGAATCTCCTTTGATAATCAGATTTTTGATTTCTAATTCCTTGCTCAGATTTAATCCAGGCAAAAGAGCTTGGAATTCAGCTACATTATTCGTTCCTTTTGCTAGAGGTTGGGCTAATTTCCCCAATGTCGAGCCTGTACAAGTTCTTATTATGCAACTTGCCCCAGATGGGCCCAGATTTCCTTTAGATGTGCCATCAAAGTTTAGTTTGGCCCACCCCTACTCGGGGGGAATCCACTGTGTCTTATTGTGTAATTCCAAGGAAGCTGCATTTCCTAAGTTGTCCACTAGAGGGGATTTGATTCCAAACCATTGTTTCATGATCTAGGCATCCCATTTAGTGAAATTGGATTTCTTTTGTTTGACCATCAGCTATGAATTGAAAAGTTCTACAATGCTTGCCTCTACCTTACACTGAAGCCTTGGGATCAACATCTCTTTATCTTGAAATATGTGTCTATTTCGCTCCTTCCAAACTTCCCATATTAGTATTGAAGGACTCATCTTCCAAAGATCTCCAAAGATGGAGCTATCACTACTTGGCCAAGAATTTAAGCATTCTAATAAAGTGTTAGGGAATGTAGTTGTCCACTTCAATTTTGTGCACAACCAACACCACATTTGATGAGTGAATTTGCGATTCATGAGTAAGTGATCCATAGTTTCCTCAACCTCTTGACACAGACAGCATCTGGATGGGCCATGATAACCCAATTTAGTAAACCTATCTCCTGTGAGAATTCTTCCTTGAGCTGCAGCCCATGTGAAAATCCTAGCTTTCAGTAAACAAACCTTGTTCCAACAAAGGTTTCGAGGAAGCTTTGATTTTTTTTCATTTGAGGATGTGAGCAGGTTATATCCTATCTTCGTCGAGTAGACCTCATTCGGTACAACATCCCACCATATTCGGTCACTCCCCTTTCTCCCCCAGATCCTTCGTCTTGATATTTCTTTCTCAAATATTTCAATTTCTTGACCTCCCAATTCCAGGCTTCTCACCGATTTCCACTTCATGTGACCATCCAATATATGTTATGCGGAATCTATGTAATCCCTGACTCTCGAGCCCCAGATTTTTTTAGTCTTCTCCTTTACTCTTGAGAGTTCTGGGATGTCAGCTAATGCTGGATGTCCTTCCCACGAGTCTTCCTAGAACAGAGCCTCCTTTCCGTCCTTAACCTCCCACGTAAGGAAATCTGTTATTAGTTCTCTACAATTTTTGATGAAGTTCCAAACCTGGGACCCAGATGGTAAGGATTTCGCAACAAGAAAGTAATATGGATCTGCTTCCAAATATTTTGCTCTGACAATCTTTACCCACTTAAGATTGGGCCGAGAATGAATAGTCCAAGCTAATTTTTCCCCCAATGCCTTGTTTTGGCTAAGGATGTTTCTCAGTCCAGCCCCATCTTTCTCCCTCTTCTTGCAAACCTTTTGCCATTTTATGAGGGGAATTTTCTTTTGTTATGAACTGCCTTTCTAGAAAAATCCTTCATAACCTTATTTAAATCTTTACTCACTCCACTGGATAGCTGAAGACAAGACATCATATATATGGGAAGGGCTGAGAGCACTGATTTTAGCAAGGTTAATCTCCCTGCCTAGGAAAGCCATCTGTTTTTCCATGAAGAGATTCGATCCTTACATCTTGACACCATTGAGCTCCAGGCACTGTTGCTTTTGATGCCTTTGTCCAGTGGTAGTCCTAGAAATTTGCATGGCAATTGCCCCATCTTGAATCCTAAAGTTCTCAAGATTTGAACCTCACTAGGGCAATTTGAGTTAAAGAAAAATATCTCTGATTTGGCCTTACTTCTTGCCCTGAAGCCCTAGAATAATCTTCAAGCATTTTTTTGTATCTTTGTGCCTCCTTTGTCGTTGCTTCACCAAACAACATTGTGTCATCCGCAAATTGCTGATGTGTGATGTTGGGAAGACTGCTAGTAACTTGCAAGCCTTGAATCCAGTCAGAGCACCTTGCATTTTCAATCGATCTACCAAGGGCTTCAGCCATTATTATAAACATAAATGGGTATAGAGGATCCCCTTGTCTCAACCCTCTTGAAACTGTGAAGTAGCCCTCTGAAGAACCATTTATCAATACTGAAAATCGTGGACTAGCCACCCATCCAAAAATCCAATCTAGCCATTCCTTCTGAAAACCGAAGGCTTCCATTACCTTAAAGAGGAATCTCCGGTTCACTCTATCATATGCTTTTTTGATGTCTAATTTCAACATCATTGCCGGTTTATTCAATTTTTGAATTGAGTGTATGACTTCTTGAGCAATGATCACCCCATCTAATATTGAGCGTCCTGGGACAAAGCTTGTTTGTTCCTCAGATATTATTGTGGGAAGAATCTTCTTCATTCTGTTAGCTACTACTTTAGCCAATATTTTGTAAATCGTATTACACAACGATATTGGCCGAAAGTCTTCCCAATATTCTTGTTTCTCTTTTTTTGGGATGAGGGCTAGTAAAGTGTTATTTGCTTCCTTTAAAACCCTTCTATTCCCCTGGAGTCTTCTATGGCTTCCCATACACCCTTTCCCAGAAAGTGCCAACATCTCTGAAAAAAACTGGCCGGGAATCCATCCAGTCTAGGTGCCTTTTCTGGCTGCATCCCAAAGATTGCCTCTTTCACTTCCTCTTCAGAGAATTTGGCATTCAAGGCTCTCATTTGAGTTTGGGAAATCAATTTTGGTATGAATTGCAAGAGTACATTCCGAGCATTCCAGTTTGAACCTTCCCAATCATTGAGCAGATTTTGAAAATAAGTAACCGCTAAATCCTTGATTTCCTTCAAATCTTCTATCAGTCTTCTGTCACCATGTTTCATGCATGACATTCTATTGCATTCCCTCCTTGCTCTTGTGGAGTTGTGAAAGAATTTCAAAATTCTATCTCTTGTTTTTAACCAAACTTCTCTAGATTTTTGTTTCCAGAAAACTTCTTCTTTGGCCAGGATGTCATTCAACTTGTTGGTTAGTGCCTTTTCTTTCATGTAGCAGTCTTCATTCATCCCTCTTCCGGGGAGCATTCCTTCCACCATTGTTCAAGTAAATCCATCACTCTAGGATCTTTGAACCACATCATTTTGAATTTGAATGGGCAATGGATCATACCTTTCTCCCCTTCTATTTGCGATTGGACTAGATAATGATCAGATCCAGTCCCAGAGTTTATCTTGCTCTCTAAGGAGAAAGGAAAAGTACTTAGATTTCCTTTGAAGAAAAATCGGTCTAATTTTTCTGCAATTCTTCTGAACCCTTTCCTACGGTTTTTCCATGTAAAATGTCTGTTGCCTATGGGAATTTCTAATAAAGAATTTCTCTCCACAAAGTTACAAAAATATTTTTGGGACTGTAGTGGTCTACCTATTCCACCTTTCTTATCTTCATATATGAAGATAGCATTAAAATCCCCTTCTATTATACTAAAACCCTGTTGCATTCTGTTGAAAACTCCATCTAATTCTTGCCAGACTATTCTTTTCTGAGCGCACATCAAGGGGCCATACACATTTATTAAATTAAAATGAAGATTCAATATTAGACTTCTTACCTTGCACACCATCCAGTGTTGGCTCATATTCAAAACTTTTATTAGGACTGTCTGTGGTTTCCATATCATAATTAAGCCTCCCGAAGCCCCTTCCGCTTCCGAGCCTATCCATTTCCATGACCTCAATTTCCTGCCAAATTTCTCCAAATCTACACCGCCTAATTTTGTTTCTTGAAAAAGACAAATTTCTGCTTGACTCACTTCCATATGGCGCCTGATTAGGTTCCATTTGTTAGAAGCATGTAAGCCCCTAACATTCTAGGTTAATATTTTCATTGTTGTTCAGGAAGGGCTCCACCCTTCCCTACTTTTATCATCGTATCAATTTTTTGTTGTCCATTGGCCTCCCCGTCCTGTTTTCTCTTCTCTTGATTAGGGATTCTACCCCTCTTTTTTGGATCCCCACAGTCTGGAGTTAGTTTGAATATATCCCTTCTGTGAATTCCTAGCCGAGATTTGGCCGCTTGCAATTCTTTTGCCAGCTTACACTTTTTACCTGATTGTGGACTTGTCATCTCTGTTATATCCTGGACTTTTGCCTCCCACATTTCCTCTATCCCGTCTAAGTTGAGACCAACCCCCAACATTCCTGAATTTTTTTTAGCCACTTCCACTAGTTCCACTAGTTCCTTCCCAACTTCTATCAGAGAATCCAGCTCCACATTCAGACAACCTTCCCCCAAAAGTTCTAGAGTCTCAAAAATTTTGTCATCTAACTCCACAAACTGATCCTCCCTCTCCTTTTTTTCTTCTTGAATCACCTTCCTCCCTGCTCTTTCTTCCAATGAAGATGATTTTAAAGTCCCAATTAAAGGAGCCCCCCCATAGGACTCAAGTTGTCCTTGTCCTCTTTTGGAGAAGCCCTACATTCCTTTGGCAATGGCTTCTCACGTCTGCTCTTTGGGAGGATAGAATTTGTGATTTCAGTGGTGATTCGAACTGACGCTTTGGGAGTTTCCAGTGGGGCATCCAACAGACAGGATTTCCCTGCCTCTTCATTAGGTGCTCTACAACCCAAAGCGCATACCAGGTTGTTATGCATTAGAGAATCCCGCTCTAATTTTTGAACCCATTTCCCATAATCCGTTAAAAGTTCAATCTCACTCCATATCATCCTGTCTACATTATTTTCCACGCAAATGCGCACATAGGTTTGGTTCTTCTTTTCCAGTTTCCTTTCTTCTGCACAAACAAATGTGCCCAGTTGGTTGCCTATCTCCTCAAGAATGGAAGGAGCCCAGTATTCCTGAGGGAGATTTGGTAAACTATACCAATCTTGTTGGGATTCCAACACATGGGTCGACAGATTAAAACCCACTGTCCAATGCCTTAAGTAAAAGCCACACCCATCCAAAACCCAGACTTCATTCACTATTTGATCTCTGATATTTCTGGATGGACAAACTACCAAGAAAAATTCATTTTGAAGCATTTTGAACTGCAGTTCAGAACCCCAACAGTCTTTCCACCACTTCACCAAATATTCCCAGTTGAGATTCTTCCCATGCCATTTCCCAATTAGACCTAAATGCTCTAGCCTCAAAACTTCCGCTTGCAATTTCGAGGAGCTGATAACTACTTTGGTTCTTCCGCTTTTTACTTCTTTGGGCAAGGATGTGCCATGCTTTCCCTTTTCACCCTTTGGTCTTTCTTCCCAACCTTCCTCCCATTCCTTGTCGGTCGACTTCTTTTGCCAAGCCGCTCCTCCTTTCCCGTTTCTACCTCTAGGGTTTCTTCTTGAGTCTTGTCTACCCAGCCATGGAAGATCATTTTTCCCTTTTTTTGCTTCATTCTATTGCCGAGGGCTACGAAACTCTTCGTTTCTGTACTAGCCGTTCTTGTTCTTACCTCGAGGAAAACCAACACCTCTGTTCAGATGAAGATGCCCGTGAACCTGACCCATAGGAAAACGACCATTTGATGCATTATTCTATGGTCGGACCCAACGCTCATTCAACCAGACATGGTTGAGGTTCCCAGACCTGTTCCCACTGGGTCCCTCACATCCTCTGCCACCGTGCCAAAAATTATCTGATCGTTGTTTTCCGCCATGATCGTTGCAGAGCTCCATTCTTTTTTTTCCCAAAATTGTAAGATGGCTATTGTTTAACTATCAAATATTAAATTTTAAGTAAACTAATTAGAATGTTTAACTTACACAACTATAAGATTGGGCTCTTCTTATATATGTTTATTTTAAAAGAGAGATAATTAAAATAAATTAATTTTTAATCTTAATGGCTAAAAAATAATTTATTTGAAGTATAATTGTTGCAATCATTTAAACAATATCTAAATGTTCATTTATTAAGTTTAATATTTAACTATATTTAAAAATGTTAATTATTGGTGTACGCAACACTTTTTACAATTTAGCACCTAAGAGGAGAAATAAATGGAAGGAGTTGAAAAGTGATATTAGTTCAAAAAATAATATTTAGATAATCATGTCAACTAAGCATTCCATCAAATAAATATATAAAAAATAAGTGACTTTAAATGTATTATAACTTATCAATATGGATGATTATTTGTAAAGAACCCCAACATAGATACAATAATTATGAACCATATGAATTTGTAATTCTTAAGAGAATGCAAGTTTTTTAAGACTAAATGAAATAATAGTTTTCTCTATTTTTTAATGACATTCACATTCTAGATTTGTCAATTCTTGGTTGTAATTGAATTTTTTAAATTTTTTTGTTAACATAATTTGCATTTTCTATCTTAGAGATTTGACCAAAAAATAAAGGTGATGATATTCTTAGTAAGTTACAATATTTAACTTGAGAGATTGTAGTGAACATCAAACCTACCCTCTCCAAATCACCAACATCTATTGTGGCCATTTCTAACATAAAATTTTGAGATTTGTGTATGGCTAAATCCCATGTCATTTTGATAAGACTTTATGTATGATTGCCCCTTGTAATAGGAAAAAAAGGGATAAACCTTATAGGTCATTTGTGTCCCACGACACATGCATGTTGGCATGTATTTCTTTAATTCTAATGTATATTGAATATGCTTCAATGCTTGAATAGGTGATTTTAATTCTAATGTATTTCTTTCAATTGGAAATGGATTGAACATGGGAAAGTTTTAAATTTCTAGGTATTCCATTGATTTTAAGCCCTCCTCTACATCTATTTGGAAAGATATTTTGACTCACATTGAGAAGAAAGTATACTTCTGGATTATCAATCCTCTTTTTTTAGCTAGGAAATTCTAAATTTATTCTAAAGTGCTTGCAGCTACTCATGCATTATTCTTCCTATAGTGCTTCCTCAAAATCCTCTTATTGAAAGATGAAGAGACTACTTAAGTGATTTATTTGTGCCTCCTAAAATCAAGGTAAAGGGTTCCATCAAATCTCTTAGGAATTTTGCTACCTTATGCATGACTCTAATGGTCTTAGAATTATTGGTACCCATAGATAAGGGCTAGTCTTATGTTCCATATGATAACTTGTTCTTTGAAAGGCCATGAGGATTTGAAAATATTGCTTAGGAATTATAATATGTTTCTAGAGTTCCTCATGACAACTAGGTCTAGCAAGGACTAAACGTTCACTCCATCCTCATCATTATTAGGATTAAGGTTCCATTAACCTTGCAAAACTCATGTATATTTTATGTGTCTCCAACTCTCTTGGAATGTGTACTTGTTTTCCTAGGGTGCAATTGAAGAAATGAATTATATTTAATATTATCCTAAAATATTGATATTAGTTATCATACACATTCAATAGGGAGGTGGAGTATTATGATGGTAGTCACATGTAACTTTGGAGTCACTAAATTCCATTTCCCAATTCTACACGCTAGGATTGAGGAGTGGAGAGTCTTTTCATAATATATGGGACCCACATGAGTTGTCTTCTCCATAATGGAGCACTATACTTGAGAATGTGATTCATTAGGGAGTTGTGAGTCAAAGATGTATGATCTGCAATTACATATGCTATTTGAGGGTACATTGATTATGCCCATGTGAAGTATTCGATTATGGTTAATATTCTCAAAGGTTCTCTCCAAGGTGGGTGTGGGGATTTTGCATGATACCATGGTCTTGGAATCCATTATTTTGGTTAAAATATTTATTGTTTTCCCTCTCTCTTTTCCTGTATATTGAAGGTGTTAGATAGTATCTTAAGATGATATTTATAGTTACATAGATGATGAGGAAATTAATTGGGACATTTAGTCATTTTTTAGAGCATAGTGTGAAGGATTTTAGAATATACATACGAAAAACATACCCTTTGAAATCATTCTCTATTCTATTGGAATATGCAAGATCATGAAAATTTTCATAGTTTTGCACCATTAGAGCTATTAGCAAAGAAAATGAACATAGAGGATGGAAAGACACCTAGTTAGTAATGAACATGATCTTGGCCTACTTTGGTGTGGTTGGCATGTTTTTTAGTGGGGTATTTCCCCTTTGTTGTTTCTTCCCCGTGATTTCTAGATGAGGCCTGGAATACCATTCAATTTGGTGGTACTTGCAGTTTTCTCATGTTTTTATCACTATGTGTGTTGTCCTTGTGTTTTCATTCATCTTAGGGTTCTTTCTTGTTTTTATTTTTCTTTTGTTTTGGTTTTTCCTTGGTTTTCTCCATTTCCATTTTGTTCATGGTTTATCTCTTTGTTCTTTCCTTTTTTAATTTTTTCTTGTCGTCGTATCTTGTTTTGCTCCAACACGCCAATCAAGGTTTTTTATGATGTCATTGTCACAACTCGTTAGGTTTTGATTTTCCATTTTTCTCCTCATTTAAAACAATTCTTCTCCAATTCTCCACACCCGATGAATTGCACTTCACATTTGAAATTTCACTTTCAGTCATCAAATGTTGGAGATACTTCCTAACTTTCATTGAATAGTATCACTAAATTTAAACATTATCGAATCTTGAATCTTTAAGATATTACATTTCATTGATTGCTATTTTAATTAGACTTTCATTCATCATATTTTAGGAGTAAGGGAGAGGGGCCTATAGTGGGCCACCCTAACTTTGTGCTTCTCAAAGTCCTATGTGAAAATTTCAAATCACTCCCAAATTTGTACAACTTATTTGGAATGTATCCTACTTATAAAAATTGGTTTCAAGGCCACATCATCAAATGTGATGCCACATCAGCATGCTTTTTTTCAAGGTATCCAAAAAGTCCCAAAAAAAGGTGAGACTAATAGTGGGTCACTAAGTCATGTATTATTGGTGTGTTGATGCAGCATCGCATGATTTGTCAATTTGTGTACTTTATGGATAAAAGTATTTTGCAATTGGATATTAAGTGTAAGTTTATTGGATATTAAGCTTACCTACTATAGGGCCCACTCATGCCTACTTCTATACCCACCATTGGACCCCTACCTACTATGGGCCCCTTTCCCTTAATCCTTAACGATTGTTGAAAATTCACTTAAACACTAAAGTTCTTCTTCAACCCCCAACTCCCAAAAACTAGTTCCCAACATCATTGAATCTATCGATAATTGGATGTAGAGTATACTCTCTAATGATTAATGAAATGATCCATTAAGGATAGGATTAATTTTCAATCCTCCATTACCAAAGTTAGAAATCAAAACAACTAGTCCTTGTGAGTTTTTCTTATTGAGAATGTTCATCTTTGACTGCAACTGTTTAGCTTAAGGGCTAAATGATATCTCTAATTCTGGATGATTGAGACCTTGTTTAAAAAAGGAAGAATCCCTCAAATATTCTAAAGATAATTATCTTTGGTTTTTGATGATCAAATATTCTCTAAGACTTACTAATGTTTAAAAGAAAATGATATAGGTTCCTCTCAATTTATAAATCCTGATAATGACTCTATTCTCCTTTGATAAATTTTAAATAGTTGATTTTTGTAGCTCGAAAGGTGGAGTTTGGAGTTGCTTAAAGGAAACTTGAGTTGGATATTTAGCAACAACATGATTTATTTTCATTAATAGAATGTTTCTGGGCAAAGAACTAGAGTTCTGAGGTTGAGATAAGACCAAGAGTGATTTTATGTGTAAGTTAGGTTGAGTTATGTAAGGAAAGATTATTTTCTCTTGCACGTTGATGTAAATTAGTAGGGCTATATATGTATCATCACTATAGCAAACCAATATTGTATTCTGTAAGAAATTTTTTCTATTGAGGCTAAATAGAAGATCCAACATTTGTAGGTTTTTCCCCACAATAGGGTTTCCTAGGTATATCTATGTTATTACATTATTGTGTTTCTGTGATTAGCTTCTTGTTATTTTTTCTTCTACTGAATTATTAGTTGTTAATTAACCCAATGTATTAATTAGTATAAATCAGATAGATATTTTTTTTTGGTTCTATTCTATGAATTTTATTAAGCAATAAATTTGTAGCTGGGTTATCAAAAATTAACATGGTATCAGAGCACTAAATTATGAATACAATCTAAGATTTGTGATGCAGATTTTAGGAAAAAAAAAGAATTCTTTCTCTAGTTTCTTCTGTGACTATGACAACTAGTGTTCGATATGAGGATAGGATTGAGGGTGCATCTAACTGCTTACACTGGAAGGTTTAGATTACATCTTTTCTCAAGGAGAACATGTTGTGGATCCATGCTAGTACATAGGTGACACCACCAACAAATGAACCTACTTCCCTAGAGTCACATGAAGTCAAGGAGGCCAAGGCTTAGAGGATTATCCTTGATGGGATAAGAGATCATTTGATTCCTTATATATTGAGGAAAGACACCACCAAGGAGATTTGGGATACACTCACAAAACTTTATCAGATATCAAAGTTGTAAGATGATGCTTAAGGACAAATTACATAACATCAAGATGTTCAAGGGTGAGAGCATGACCTCTTACTTGTCCAGGATAACAAGGGTTAGGGATGAGTTGGCTAATATTAGAGAGATGATCATTTCTATTGATGAGTTGGTACAAATAGCCTTGAATGGTTTTTTGAAGCACTAGGAAGTGTTTGTCAAGTGTGTTGTCAACAAATATCACCTACCCAACTGGGCAAGGCTTTAGGATAATTTTATTTAGGAGGAGATCCATGAAATTTCTCATCAAGGAGATCAAACGAAGAAGGTTCAAGATGAAGAAAATTTTTCTCTTGCAAGCAAGGGTAAGAAGAAGTCCAATAAAGGGAAAACAAAAGGTTCTTCCAAGAGTGGGAAGAAGAAAGATCTGATCAAGATAAAGTTTTTTTTTCCATCAATTGGGTCACTATGCTAGTCAATGTCTGAATAAAAAAAGGGGCAAGCATAAGATGCAAGTTGTTGCTAAAGTATAGGTGGATGAGTTTGCAACACGATTTGAGAATGAGTTTTCACTCATTGCATGTATCTCAAGTTCAATTTCCAACAGAGTTATATGGTATATTAACAGTGGGGCTTCTTTCTAGATGAGGGGAGTCAAAGAATGTTTCACCAAGTTGGAGGAGAAGAAGTTGGATTTCTATATGGAGCTTGGAGACAATGCCAAGTACTATGCAACTGGTGTTGGCACGGTCAAGTTTTAGAGGGATTCTGGCAAACCTTTGTTGGTGGAGGACATGTATGTCCCTAGTGTGACAAAGAATTTAATCTATGCTTCTACTTTGGAGGACAAGGGTTACATCGTGACCTTTGAGAGGGGAAAATTCTATATTCATCCCAAGGATTCCAAGGTTACAATTTAGTGATTAGAGTCAGGAATGGAAGCTTGTTTTGGTTACTGTTTGAGCCAACACATGTGTTGGTAAGCAGTTGTAGAGGGCTAGGAGAATTGTGACACAAGAGGATGGTTCATCTTCCCCATGGAGCACTTAATGTGCTCAAGGAAATAGTGACAGGGCTTCTTGAGATGAAGGCAAAAAATCATGAGGTGTGCAAGGGTTGTTCTCTTGGGAAATATGCCAAGACCAATTTTCCAAGCAGCAACACTAGATCCAAAGGGATTTTGGATCTCATACACTCAGATGTGTGTGGGCCCATGACAACTATATCCTTGAATTAGTACAAGTATTATGTTACTTTCACTGATGATTTCTCCAAGAAGATGTGGATATGTTTTAAAAAGAATAAATATGAGGTCTTTGATAGGTTCAAAGAGTTTAAGGCTCTTGTGGAGAACCAAACAAGGAGGAAGATCAAGATACTAAGGTATGATAATGGAGGAAAGTATACCTCAAATTCCTTCAAATATTTCTATGCTCAGGAAGTTATCAAGAAAGAGTTGATAGTTCCATACAACCCTCAATAGAATGGGGTTGTTGAATGGAAAAAAATGCTATAGTTTGAGCAACTAAGGCCATTCTTCATGATCAAGATCTGCCTTCGTTCTTATGGGTAGAAGCTTGCAATACAGTTGTGTATTTGTAGAATAGGAGCCCATACAAAGCATTGGGAAAATTGACTCCAAAAGAGGCATTCATCGGTAAGAAACTAGATTTGGGGCACATTTGCATCTTTGGATGCCTTATGTATTGCCATATTCTTATGGAGAAGAGAACCAAGTTGGAACCAAATATAGAGAAGGGTATCCTTGTTGGGTATAGTTAAAATTCTAGGGCCTATCGAGTTTACATTCTTTCCCTCAGGAAAATAGTTGTTCACAAAGATGTGAAATTCGAGGAAGAGAAGGCTCTTCAAAAGTCTACCAGCTTGATGAATGAGGAGAAGCAATCACCCATGGTTGAGATAGCACAAATTCCTCAAAATGTAGTCACACAAGTTGGAGAGTAGAGAAAGCATGTCGATTAGGTTGATCAAAAGGAGGAACACAATTCCTTAGCCTCAGATTCCTAGTACTGAGAAGAGGAGAGATAGGGCGACTGAGTAGACATTGAGAGAGGCCCAAGAATATGTTGGTGATCCACAGGATTCAGTCAGATATAGAAAGGATCCTAAATGTTATTCTAAATATGTGGCACTTATGAGTGAATTAATTGAAGTGGATCCTTCCAACTTTCAAGAGGTGTCCATGCACCAAGTATGGAAGGATGTCATGGTGGAAGAGTATTCTTCCATCATGAAGAATATCATGTGGGAGGTAGTACCATGACCCAAAGGTAATTTTGTGGTGGGCTCAAGATGGTTGTATAAGATTAAGCATGCTATAGATGGTAGTGTGGAAAAGTTCTAAGCCTAGTTTGTGGCTAAGGGGTTTTCTCATAAGGAAGGGATCAACTATGATGAGACTTTTGCTCCAGTAGCTAGGTAATCATCCATAAGATCTATCATTTATGTAGCAACACATATGGGTTGGAGGATTCACCAAATGGATGTAAAGACAACCTTCCTCAATAGAGTGATTGAGGAATAGATTTGCATAGAAAATCTAGAAGTATTTAAAGCACATGGGAGGGATTCTCATGTATGTAGTTTAAAAAGAGCATTGTATGGGCTTAAGCAGGCTCCTAGGGCATGATTCACATATTAACAGTTACTTGCAGAGCATGGGCTTCATCAAGAGTGAGGCAGATCCAAACCTGTACTATATTCAGGTGAAGGGTGAACTTCTCATATTGGTGTTGTATGTTGATGACCTATTTCTCATAGGGTCAGAGGAACTCATAATACATTGCAAGTAGAATCTTGCAGGAGAGTTTGAGATGAAGGATTTGTGGTTGATGGACTACTTTATAGGATTGGAGTTGTGGTAGAAAGTGGGAGAGATCTTCCTTGGACAAGGGAAGTACTTAATTGATATCCTGAAGTGATTTAGGATAGAGAACTTTAAGCCCATGCCCACACCACTTGTGACCAACTAGAAGAAGATTGATGCATCTAGATCAAAGGTAGTGGACTCGAATTTATATAGGAAATTGATAGGCTCTCTTATGTATCTAGTCAACATTAGGCCAATTTTTTTTTTTGTAGTGAAATCACTTAGTTTATGGTGGAACCTAAATGTGTGCATTGGAGAGATATGAAGCATGTTTTGAGGTATCTCTAAGGCATAGTTGATTATGAGCTAAAGTATATTCAACAAGATGGAGTGAAGCTTGAGGGGTTCATTGATGCAAATTGGGTAGGTAGTATAGCTGAATGGAAGAGCACTTTAGTGTGTAGTTTCATTTTGGGATTAGGAGCAGTCTCTTGGTACAATAGGAAACAAAATTCAGTTGCACTGATTTTTGCAGAGGCTAAGTATATGGCACCTGGTATGACTACATTTGAGGCTATTTGGCTTCAAAAACTTCTAGCTGGGCTCTTTGATTAGGAGCTAGATCCTACAGTCATTTACTGCAATAATCATAGTTGTATCAAACTCTTTGAGAATCTAGTGTTTCATGACAAGTCAAAGCACACTGAGATCAAGTACCACTTCATCAAAGATTGTGTGGAGAAGGGGGCAGTGAAGCTCTAATACATTCCTACAGACAAATAGATAGTTGATGTCCTGACCAAGGCCTTGATGAAGAGTAAGTTTGTATTCTTTAGGGATAAGTTGGGTGTTGTGCAAAACACCTTCCTCGCTAATAGGGAGTGTTGATTTTTGGTAGCTCAAAAGGTCCTTAAAGGAAACTTGAGTTGGATATTTAGAAATAGCATGATTTATTTTCATTAATAGAATGTTTACGGGTAGAGAACTAGAGTTTTGAGGTTGAGACAAGACCAAGAGCAATTTTATGTGTAAGTTAGGATGAGTTATGTAAGTAAAGTTTATTTTCTCTTGCATGTTGATGTAAATCAACAGGGATATATATGTATCACTATTGTAGCAAACCAGTATTCTATTTCATAAGAAAAGTTTGATGTTGAGGCTGAGAGAAGATCCAACATTTGCAAGTTTTTCCCCACACTAGGGTTTGCTAGGTATATCTATGTTATTGTGTTATTATGTTTTTGTGATTGGCTTCTTGTTATTTTTGCTTTTTCTATTATTAGCTATTAATTAACCTAGTGTATTAATTGTTATAAATTAGATAGATAAATTATTTTGGTTCTATTATGTGAATTTTATTTAAAAATTAATATGTAGTTGGGTTATCAGAAATTAACATGAATTTTGGTCATTGGGTGTTACCTTAACAATTATTGTTTAATAAAACAAGTAGAAGATGTCTTTGAACTCCGACAACCAATACTTCAAGTCAATTTTGGCATATCTTCCAAATATCAGTGTTCAAGATGATTTATTTCAAGATAATAATCCCTTTAGAAGGTGATTCATGATATTCCTATTAATTTCTATAACCCAACAATAGATTAATTGCTCAATAAATTCACAGAAAGAAATCCGATTTATAACAATTAACACAACTGGGTTAATTAACAACTAATAACAGTGGAAGCAAAAATAACAATAAGCCAATCAAAAAAAGGCAATAACACAAATTTACGTAGGAAACCCCAATGCGGGGAAAAACCTGCAAATGTTGGATCTTCTATTCAGCCTAACAACAAACTTTTCTTTCAAAAATACAATATGAGTTTGCTACAACAATCTTACATTTATAGAGCCTAGTTGCTTTACTTAGCGTGCAAGGAAAGAATCTTTCCTTGCTTTCTTTGGCTTTAATTACACATAAAATCACTCTTGGATTTATCTTATCCTCACAAACTCAGAAACATTCTATTAAAGAATAAAAAAAACTACTGTTGCTGAAAATCCAACTCGAATTGCTTTAAAGTGATTTAAAGCATATCCAACTCAAGTTGCTTTAAAACAAATCCACATCCCACCTTTCGAGCTACAAAAATCAACACTCCCTCTTAGGGAGGAAGGTGTTCTGCACTACACCCAACTTGTCCTTGAAGAATTCAAACTTGCTCTTCATCAAGGCCTTTGTCAGAATATCTGCTATCTATTCGTCCATAGGAATGTAATTGAGCTTCACTATCCCCTTCTCCACACAATCTCTGATGAACTGGTACTTGATCTCAATGTGCTTTGACTTGTCATGAAACACTAGATTCTTAGAGAGTTTGATACAACTCTGATTATCACAGTAAATGACAGTAGGATCTAGCTCTTGATTAAAGAGCCTAGCTAGAAGTTTCTGAAGCCAAATAGCCTCACATGTAGCCATACTGGCTGCCATATACTTGACCTCTACAGAACTCAATGCAATTGACTTCTATTTCCTGCTGTACCAAGAAACTGCTCCTGATCCCAAACTAAAATTGCACCCTAAAGTGCTCTTCCGATCAACTGTACTGCCTGCCTAATCTGCATCGGTAAACCCCTCAAGCTTCACTCCATCTTGTTGAACATACTTTAGCCCATAATCAACTATGCCTCAGAGACATCTCAAAGCATGCTTCGCAGCTATCCAATGCACACGTTTAGGTTCCACCATAAACTGACTGAGTGAGTTCACTGCAAAACAAATGTCTAGCCTGGTGTTGACTAGATATAAGAGAGCCTATCAATTGTTTGTATAAAGTCAGGTCGACTTCTAGAAGCATCAATCTTCTTCCAATTGGTCACAAGTGGCATTGACATAGGCTTGCAATTCTCCAATTTGAATCGCTTCAAGATATCAATTAAGTACTTCCCTTGTCCAAGGAAGATCTCTCACTCTTTCTGCCACAACTCCAATCCCAGAAAGTAGTGCATCAACCCCAAGTCCTTCATCTCAAACTCTCCTACAAGATCTGGCTTGCAATGTGCTATGAGCTCCTCTGACCCTATGAGAAATAGGTCATCAACATATAACAACAATATGAGAAGTTCGCTCTTCACCTGAACATAGTACAGGTTCAGATCCGCCTCACTCTTGATGAAGCCCGCACTTTGCAAGTAGCTGCCAATACGTGAATACCATGCCTTGGGAGCTTTCTTGAGTCCATACAATGCTCTTTTCAACTTGCATACATGAGAATCCCTCTCATGTGCTTCAAACCCTTTTGGTTGCTCTATGTAAATCTCTTCCTCAATCACCTCGTTGAGGAAGGTCGTCTTTACATCCATCTGATGAATCCTCAAACCCGTCTATGCTACTATAGAAATGATAGCTTTTACGGATGAGTACCTCGCTACTGGAGTGAAAGTCTCATCATAGTCGACTCCTTCCTTCTGAGAAAACCCCTTAGCCATATAACAACAATATGAGAAGTTCGCTCTTCACCTGAACATAGTACAGGTTCAGATCCGCCTCACTCTTGATGAAGCCCGCACTTTGCAAGTAGCTGCCAATACGTGAATACCATGCCTTGGGAGCTTTCTTGAGTCCATACAATGCTCTTTTCAACTTGCATACATGAGAATCCCTCTCATGTGCTTCAAACCCTTTTGGTTGCTCTATGTAAATCTCTTCCTCAATCACCTCGTTGAGGAAGGTCGTCTTTACATCCATCTGATGAATCCTCAAACCCGTCTATGCTACTATAGAAATGATAGCTTTTACGGATGAGTACCTCGCTACTGGAGTGAAAGTCTCATCATAGTCGACTCCTTCCTTCTGAGAAAACCCCTTAGCCACAAACCGGGATTTGAACTTTTCCACACTACCATCTGCAACATGCTTAATCTTATACAACCATCTTGAGCCCTCCACAGACTTATCTTCTAGTCATGGTACTACGCCCACACACTATTCTTCATGATGGAATAATACTCTTCCACCATGGCATCTCTCCATACTTGGTGTTTGGAGGCCTCTTGAAAGCTAGAAGACTCTACTTCAATTAATTCACTCATAAGTGCCACATACTCAAAATAACGTCTGGGAGCCCTTCTTTGTTTGACTGAATCTTGAGGACCACCTACATATTCTTGAGCCTCTCTCAGTGTCTACTCAACTGCCTTGTTTCTCCTCTTCTCAGTAATAGGAATATGAGGCTGAGGAATTATTTGTTCCTCTATCTGATCGTCCTGCTCGGCCTACTTTCTCTGCTCTCCAGCTTGCGTGATTGAAGTTTTAGGAATTTGTGCTACCTCAACTGTGGATGGTTGTTCCTCCTCATTCATCAAGTTGCTTAACTTCTTAAGAGCCCTCTCTTCCTCAAACTTCACATCTCTGTGAACCACTATTTTCCTGAGAGTAGGAATGTAAACTCGATAAGCCTTAGAAGTTTCACTGTACCCAACAAGGATACCCTTCTCTGCAGAAGGTTCCAACTTGGTTCTCTTCTTAATAGGAATGTGACAATAAACAAGGCATCCAAA
Source organism: Sequoia sempervirens (assembly GCA_007258455.2). NCBI lineage: Eukaryota > Viridiplantae > Streptophyta > Pinopsida > Cupressales > Cupressaceae > Sequoia > Sequoia sempervirens. The sequence goes on from VDFB02058242.1 coordinate 2,298,784, forward strand.
GATGCGAATGTGCCCCAAGTCTAGTTTCTTATTAGTGAACACCTCTTCTGGAGTCATCTTTCCCAACACTTTGTGAGGGCTCCTATTCTACAAATACATTGATGTATTGCAAGCTTCTACCCATAAGAACCAAGGAAAATCCTAATCATGAAGCATGGCCTTGGCTGCTCCAACTATAGCCCTGTTCTTCCGTTTAGCAACCCCATTCTGTTGAGGGTTGTACGGAATTGTCAACTCTTTCTTGATACCTTCTTGAGCAAAAAAATATTTGAAGGCATTTGAGGTATACTCGCCTCCATTATCAGACCTTAGTATCTTGATCTTCTTCCCAGTTTGGTTCTCCACGAGAGCCTTAAACTCTTTGAACCTACTGAAGACCTCATCTTTATTCTTCATGAATATATCCACGTATTCTTGGAGAAATCATCAATGAAGGTAACATAATACTCATATCCATTAAAGGATTTTGTTGAGATAGGTCCACACACATCTGAGTGTACGTGATCCAAAATCCCTTTAGATCTAGTGTCACTATTTGGAAAATTGGTCTTGGCATATTTCCCAAGTGCACAACCTTTGTACACCTCATGCTTTTCTATTTTTTATCTTAGGTAGTCCCGTCACTATTTCCTTAAGAATATTAAGTGCTCCATGGTGAAGGTGAGCCATCCTCTTATTCCACAATTCTCCTATCCCTTTATAGCTACTAACCAACGCATGTGCTGGCTCAAACTGTAACCGAAACAAGCTGCCATGCCTAACTCCAATCACTTTTGCAACCTTGGAATCTTTGGGACGAATATAGACTTTTCCCCTCTCAAAGGTCACGATGTAACTGTTGTCTTCCAAAGCAGAAACTGAGATTAAATTCTTTGTCATGCTAGGGACATACAACACATCCTCCACCAACAAAGGTTTGTCAGACTCCCTCTGAAACTTGATGGTGCCAATACTAGTTGCATGGTACTTGGCATTGTCTCCAAGCTCAATATAGAAATCCAACTTCTTCTCCTCCAACTTGGTGAAACATTCTTTGACTCTCGTCATGTGGCAAGAAGCCCCACTATCAATATACCATACCCTATTGGCAATTGAACTTGAGAGATAGGAAATGAATGAATAATCATTCTCAAATTGTGATGCAAACTCATCCACCTCTGCTGTAGCAGCAAATTGCTTATTTTGCTTGTCTTTATTTTTCTTATTCAGACATTGACTGGCATAGTGACCCATCTAATGGCAGCAAAAACATTTTATCTTGCTCAGATATTTCTTCTTCCCACTCTTGGAAGAAGAACCTTTCATTTTCTCTTTATTGGAATTCTTCTTACCCTTGCTTGCAAGAGCAATATTTTCTTTGTCTTGACCCTTCTTCATTTGATCTCCTCGATGAGCACCTTCACGGATTTCCTCCTAAACAAAATCATCCCAAAGTCTTTCCCAATCAGGTAGTCGATCTCTACCTACAACACACTTGACAAACACTTCCCAATGCTTCAAAAAACCATTCAAGGCTCTACGCACCAACTCATCTTCATCAATCATCTCTCCAACATCAGCAAGCTCATCCCTGACTTGTGTCAGCTTGGATAAGTAAGAGGTCACACTCTCGCCTTTGGACATCTTGGTATTATGCAATTTGTCCTTGAGCATCATCTTACGACTCTGATAGTCACTCTGATAAAGTTTTGTGAGCGTATCCCACATCTCCTTGCCGGTGTCTTTCCCTGATAAATGAGAAATTAAATGATCTCTTACTCCATCCAGGATAATCCTCTGAGCCTTGGCCTCTTTGACTTCATGCGAATCTAAGGCAACAGGATCATTTGTTGGTGGTGTCACTTCTGTACTAGCATGGATCCACAACCTGTTCTCCTTGAGAACGGATGAAATCCGAACCTTCCACTACAAGAAGTTAGATGCACCCTCAAGTCTATCCTCGTATAGAACATTGGTTGCCATAGCCACAAAAGAACTGGAGACGAAAAATCTAATTTGTTTCTTCTGAAATCTGCATCACAAATCTTGGCTTCGTATTAAGAGTTTAGAGCTCTGATACCATGTTAATTTCTATAACCCAACAACAAATTAATTGCTTAATAAATTCATAGAAAGAAATCTAATTTATAACAATTAACACAATTGAGTTAATTAACAACTAATAACAGCAGAAGCAAAAATAACAATAAGCCAATCACAAAAAGACAATAACACAAATTTACCCAGGAAACCCCAATGCAGGGGAAAAACCTATAAATGTTGGATCTTCTATTCAGCCTAACAACAAACTTTTCTTTCGAAAATACAATATAATTTTTCTACAACAATCTTAAATTTATAGAGCCTAGTTGCTTTACTTAGCGTGCTAGGAAAGAATCTTTCCTTGCTTTCTTTGGCTTTAATTACACATAAAATCACTCTTGGATTTATCTTATCCTCACAAACTCAAAAACATTCTATTAAAGAATTTTAAAAAAAAACTATTATTGCTGAAAATCCAACTCGAATTGCTTTAAAGCATATCTAACTTGATTTGCTTTAAAGTGATTTAAAGCATATCCAACTCAAGTTGCTTTAAAACAAATCCACATCCCACCTTTCGAGCTACAAAAATCAACAATTCTTAAGGTTAATGCATCCCTGACAAGATGGAATTTTGAATTAGTGTGGATTTAAAGCTTCTAAACTGTAATAAGACATGAAATAACTAAACTTTAGGAGTCAATAAGGTTTTTATCAAATAAAATATCAATATTATCAGTTGATATAACTGATTAGTATATTTTAATTTCTTTCACAAAGTAGATAGATGTGTTATTATCTTTCCCCTTTTTATCCAAGATTTGCAGACTGCATACCCCTATTTTATTTTTATTCATATATGAATTTCTTTATTTAAAATAGATCTATTTGTATAAAATTTACATCTCTTAGAGCCCATAAACACAACAATATTTTTGTATACACAAATGTATTTATAGAATATACACATTTTACATAAATATTCATTTGTATACTACTTCCCTTCCATTGTATTTACAGGCTTACCTTTACCATTAAAAGCACAGACTTACAGATTTGACTGTATTTGCCATTTTCGTTATTGTTGTTTTGTGTAAATACAGTCATATATCTATAAATGTTCTCCCTTTTCTTGTTTCCATTAATTACATTTATTGTCTCTTTTTCAAATTTTTTTATCTTTTTATTCTATGTCCATAAAAATGGTGAACTGCAGATTTGGAGCTTGGTATTAAGAGGGTATCTTATACTCTCGTCACCAAAGCAAGTCTCAGCGGATCGAGGCTATCGTAGCTTGGATTCAAACAACATTGGCTACTCCATGGGGAAAAAATTCCACTCTCCCTCCTTTCTATACCTGCTAACAAACATGGTTGAGGTTGAGCCTTGGGGTGATGAAATCCCTAGGTAAGACTCCTATTGAAAATGAAAAGAAGTGATTGTTGTTTCTTGTACACTCAAGATTGCACAAGTTCACGAGGGGAGAGAATACACACACAACAACCTAGGATAACATAAATGTGAAAGTTCCAAAAAAAAAAGAAAATGTTCTTTAACCTTAGAAAATAAAATGTGAGCTATCTAAAGAAAAAATGAAGACATGCGAGGTTTGGTGGATTAAAGGCTTTGATCACCATCCTGCAACGAATGTATCAATGGTTTATAGCTAAGTCTCTTTCAACATCCTACAATAAACACTATCACTATTTTATAGTGAAGTCTTCTCCAATCATTCACCAAGATAGCTGCACAAATAGATTAGTAACATGAAACACACCTATCTAATATGAATCAAAAAGTACGTTGTAATTGAAAACCAAAATTTTTACCTTTTTGTTTTGCTAGTCAAAAGAAACCTAACAAAGCAAAAGTGACTTGATACTGCAAAAAGTAACCTGATATTGCAAAATCTATCTGATACTACAAAAGCTACCTAATACTACAAAAGCTACCTAATATTGCAAAAGCTACCTAATACTACAAAAGTAACCTAATATTGCAAAAGCAACCTGATACTACAAAAGCTACATGTGACTTGATGCTACAAAAGTGGTTGGATACTACAAAATCTACTTGATAGAACAGTCAAATGTGTCGCGAGATCCTGCAACTAACACAAACTCGTAATTTCTCAAGGAATTTGTTAGTATAAGGGACATGATTCACGTTAGGTTCACAAAATGTATAGATCAGAACTCATAATCAAAGCATAAATCATAAGGCAACCACAAAACCATTAGATTTAAGCTAGAAATCCTAATCTACCAATAAGGTACGAAATAATATAAGAAATAAGAAATTGAAACAATGTTATACCTTCTCATACCAATATTGTTTTAACTCCATTATCTTTTCCCATCTCTATTTTGTAAATTGGTAACTTATTGCTCCCAAATTGTGTGTACAATTTTAATAAACTCAAGATGATAATGGCACAAGATTTCAGATTGTGTGGTTAGACTTGAAAAAGGATGAAGGTTGAATTTATAGAAGATGGAAGCTTGGTCGATGATTAGGATTGGATAGAAGATCAATGGATGAGATCATAGGAAAGAATGGGAATGTTTTCATTTCAATTCAAGAAGGGATAATAATGAATTATCTAATTAAAATGATGGAAAATGGTGCACATGAAATTTCTAATTTCATGCTTAGTTAACTAATGATGAATGAAGAATTTTTTAAAATGAAGGAAATTTAACTAGTGAGAGAAGATTTAGATTCTGAAATAAGATGAAGTTAACTAATGAGAGAAGATTTAGATTCTAAAATGAGATGGATCTAATTGATGAAAGAGGAGTTGACTAGAGAGAAAAGAAGAGTTAAAGAAATAATTAACTAGAAGAGAAAATAGAAAGATAAAAGAGAGAAATATGAAAACTCTCGATAAAAATAAATAAATAAAATTTATTTATTTTCATACTCATATGAATAATTAAATTACTTAAGAGGAAGGTTAAATAATTAAATTATTTAAATTATTTAATTATAAGGTAAATGAGAAAGGATTGATTTTGGGTTATTAGAAATGAGTTTGATCCTAATTAAATAGTTAGGTTAGATGAAAATCAATAGAAAAATGCCATTGTAAGCATAGGATAATTTTTAGTATCTACAGATACTATTCTATTATATAATTAATTGTTATTGAAATCAACAATATAAGTGAATTGATACATTCATCAATTATATATCAATTGCTAGTATTGATATCTCATTTATTATATGATCTAGTTGTTAATTTAGTAGATTAGGTACCATTTGAATTAGTTTTTAGTCTAAGGTTTAGGTACTATATTCAAATTTATCTACCAAAATTTATTTTAATATATATTGATTAATTTATAAATTGAATCTTTTATTTGGTGTATTATAAATTAGAAGATTAGAATTAAAAATTAATATATAATAATTCAGTCTAATTTTGAAAAGTTTTCTCAACAATCTCTTTTCATTTCTTCTATTAAGTTACTAAAATGAGATGATAATGAAAAATATGGCAATGATGGATGGGACCCCATATAAAACTTTGAACCCTATTTATGTTTGGAGAAAAAATAAATGACTAAGACCCACTTTCTCTCACTTCTACTATTGCTCTTGCCACTTAGTAGCCGTTTACTTTTGTGTTGATGTTTTATGTTCTAGTTTGTAGCCCTATTTGGACTTTTTAGGTGTGAATTTTTCCACCCACCCTTTTTTACGAATATGTCTAATACAATTTTATAAATATCAATATAGACACTCATTTAAAAAAAAATTGAACATATAGACACCTAGGTATTTAGATAGTCTTAAGGACTTCTTTTGGTGCCCATGCATAAATTGTGTATAGAATAAATAAATCAATTTATAGTTATTTAAATTATATTTTTTTTTTTACAATTTATAGAAAATATTATTATAGCCTTGATTGCAATACGTTTCATTCATCATAGAAGAAATTCATCCATGTTCCATTTTGGGAAATATGAAACATAATTTTTTCACTATAAGTATAATTAGGGAAGAGGGTTAAATAGTTGGGTATGTGTAGTTGTGATAGTATTTTTACATTTAAAGTTTAACATTTTGAATAGTATAACATTATTAATTGTGAGATCTAGGACTCAATAATTTTTTTTAGGTTAAATTATTTGTATTGTATTGAAGAAAGGATAATTATAAAAGAGAAGGTGTTGCTCAAAGAGGAATCAATTGTTGAACACCTAATATTAATAATTGGATAAAATGTGTCCATTAAACCCAAACAATAACAAATCATTTGATTCTACATTGGCACATTAATAAAACATGATTTAATATATAACTATTAGTTTCTACTATATTATTATTGGTTGAACCTTTTCGGGAACCTACTATGATACCTCAACAAAAATAATGTTGATGATGTAAGTTTGATAGGTCATAATAATAGTGGAAAAAAATTATCCACATCAAATCTTAATTTGATGGGCAACTTTGAATGTCAATTTTTTTTTGTGATGTTCCCGCTGGGTTGCCATTGCTCCCATTCCTTCTGTTGGTGTAATTAAATGTGTTGTACCTTGTCCTAGGTCATAATTACACCTTAGTTAAGTTTACTTAGGGACCACATAGGAGGTTGTTGGAGAATTTCCACTTTTGTGGACTTGACATATCATTACTTTATTACTTCCACCTTTTGTGGACACATCATGTGATTATCTCTCCACCTTTTGAGGAGTGATAGCTTTTCATAGTTGTTTCATGTCATAAGATTACGACACTTTTCATAATCTTATGCCCTTCTATGTTCTCACCTTGGCTATATAACCAAGGGGTCTCTCTCATTGTAATCAATCAACAATCATCTCATATCATTGACATTGAATACAATTTATTCTTGTCATATTCTCTCTTTCTCTTTTTGTGCTTTCCACTTGGTCCATAGATCTTGGCATCCATAGCCAATTCTAACATGGTATCAAAGCAGTTTGGGTGCCATTGGAGAGTCTTTTTCTGAAGAGAGATTCTAGATTTGAGGAGGTTCCATTTTTGGCTCTTTGTTGCAGGTTCAAATCGGAGCTTGCTGGTGCAAATCTAAGCTCACCATTGTGTCCGGAAGGTTCGAGAAAGTCAATTTTTCCTTTTGTTTCATCCAAATCGGACATTCAAGGCCAAATCTATAAGGGTTTGAAGCTGAAGTGTGGTTGCCAGATCCAGAAGGTAGGTGCAATTTTGGAGCATTTTGGGTCAAATACGACCCTGCCATTGTGTCCAAAAGGGCCAAAAACCATAAGATCAATTGTCAATTCATCCATTTTGGAGCAAGTCATCTAGTGAGGCAAAAAAATTTTGCCCGAAGAGTCGTACAACCCCCAGGGCATCATAAATTTTGCGTACATAGGGTACTGCATACCCACCACAGGGTACTAGGCTAGCCACTAGCCACCATGTGGTAGCATGCAATTAGTCGAAGCAAGCCCCCTGTTTCCATTGGCTCTGCCTCCCACAAACACTGGCGAGAGTCTTTCAAATTTGGCGGTGGCAGTTTTAAATATCCGGCGACATCAACACATACCGGCGGCGCTAAGAAAATCTAGCCACAGAAAATCAAACAGGCGGGAAAATGAGAATATTCCTATAGAATATCCAGAGAATATTCCATTGGCATTGCACGACTGACAATGGGCATTTGACCGTCATTTTTAAGCTCAAGTTCAATGAATATTCTTGCAACGAGGGTATATTCTTTTTTTATGGGCCCAAATACATCAAATTTAAGCTAGTGTATTGCTGACATCAGCCTATGTTAGCACAACGTCATCAGTTTCAAACAAATTTCTACCCCTCTCCAATGAAGTTTTTCAATTTGCAGTTCAACTTCAAGCGGTCATAATTTGCTCATTTTGACTCCTTTTTTTGAGCATTTTTTTTTTATTTGGGCTAATTTTTCGTGCTCTACATAGTGGTGCAATCAGTTTTTGGTTTTGGTGCCTTTTTTTCCAGAATTCTTAGATTCTCACAAGTGTTGTTGCTTCTTCCTCATTTTGGGAACTTCGGGAGCTCATATCTTGCTCCTACGTTAACATTTTTGGGTGCAATTTTTTTTTAAAGTGCATGATTTTTTGTGTACTTACCATTGGTATAATCAGATTTATCTCATTGTATTCCAAAAATTTTACTTGATTATGTGGCCTATTTTGGGCATTTGCATGTACCAAGATCAAGACCACTTCGCTGTTTTTGGCAAGTGGCAATTGTAAACGCACTACTCATAAAGTTCCAAGCTCATATATTGCTGGGGGGGTTCTTTGATTGAGTGAATTTGGGGGGGTAATCTTGTGGTTGATTCATTTGTGTTGATCATTTGAGGAGGTATCATGGGTTTTTCTATCCATCCTTTTGTGGTAATGCTAAATAAGGATAATTATGAGTCTTGGAAGAAAGGTATCCTGACACATCTCAGGTGGCTTAAGCTTTTTCCATACCTTTATGGGCTCATACATGAACCAGACACGCCTTGGAAGCAATCAATTTGGGGTAATAATAATGATCACATTGTAGGATTAATTGGTTCATATATTGGTGTTGATATTCCTATGGAGATCTCAGATATTGAGTGCCCACACACACTTTGGACCAAGATTTGGGAGATCTTTGGAGACCATCATATCTCTCCATTCCCAGATGATCCTGTTGTAGATTGTTTAATTCCCCTTGATGATGTTGATAATATACCCTATGATGATGATACTTTAGAGGAGCTTGAGTATAATAAATGTCTTGAATGTCCAGTTGACACAAAGACTTCTCTTCTTGCTTCTCCTCCTCCTATTGAGATCACATCTTCATCTATTGTTGTACCTAAGGATACTTGTGATTCAATAGTTTTGGCTCCTTGTGATTTAGTGCAGTAGGATCCTCATTGTCTTCTAAATATGGCTACTTTGGATGACTTCCTGACAGGTATTTCAGACTTGTTTGTGGAGTCTCATCTTGCAGATTTGGAGAACACCATCGATGACATGCATCTTCTCTTTGATGAAGATGCACCTTCTTCAGTTGTTGTGAGGGAACACCTTAACCCTTTTGTTCATCCTCTACATGATCATTCTTCACAGATTGGCGTGAGTGTGGATTCTTTTGGACAACATATGGAGGAGGTTTCTTTGTCTTCAGAGAGGATATCTTTGTCTTTGGATTATGTTCTACATCAGTCTCTACTAGATGTTGGATTGTCCTCTTCAGCAGTGTGGCCTAGAATGCTTGTTTGGAGTGTTTCAACTTTCAGCATCGACATAGAGACACTTGAGCATCCTTCAGAGACATCATCACACATCATCCATATTCCTGACATCCTGCATACATCCTTGGTTTTGTTTCTTCCTAAGGGGAGGAACGTTGTTCGACAAGATTGGATCATCTTCAGCATTCAATGTCGAGCTTCTACCATCATTGCAAGAGACTCAACATTGAGGGGGGGAAGCCTTGTCTCTCTTCTACTTCTCTCTTATGGGGGGGTATTTTTCCTCAAATGGGGTTTTTACCTTCTCATGCATCATTGAGAGCATTTCTATTTTGTATTTCATCTCTCTTTTGGGGAGGAGTTTTGTCCCACTGGGTTTTCTCCTTTTCTCCATTGTGAGAGATTGCATTTCATATGTACATGGCTACCTAACATGGCCTAGTAGCTAGGACCCATTCTTGCATCTTTGTGTCATTTGCATAATAATTTTCCACTCCCTAAGTTGCACTTAAGGGGGGGTGTTGGTGTAATTAAATGTGTTGTACCTTGTCCTAGGTCATAATTACACCTTAGTTAAGTTTACTTAGGGACCACATAGGAGGTTGTTGGAGAATTTCTACTTTTGGTGGACTTGACATGTCAGTACTTTATCACTTCCACCTTTTATGGACACATCATGTGATTATCTCTCCACCTTTTGAGGAGTGATAGATTTTCATAGTTGTCTCATGTCATAAGATTACGACACTTGTCATAATATTATTCCCTTCTATGTTCTCACCTTGGCTATATAACCAAGGGGTCTCTCTCATTGTAATCAATCAACAATCATCTCATATCATTGACATTGAATACAATCTATTCTTGTCATATTCTTTCTCTATCTTTTTGTGCTTTCCATTTGGTCCATAGATCTTGGTAGCCATAGCCAATTCTAACACCTTATAATGCCTACCCCTACTCCTATCACTAGCCCAGGATCCGCATGGGTGGGCGGGCACCTCATTTTTTTTTTAAGTGTCATAGATTAGATATATATTTAAGTACTAGCACTTGCACTAGGAGTTGCAATGGTTATGTTGATAGAAAACTATATGTAATCTAATATGTTAGAGAGTACAGTTTGTGTTGATCTTTAAAGTTGGCACCTAAGAAAAATAGCCTATGGGAAGTTCTATAAAGGGGGGACTAAGATGTGCTTTGCATAACAACCTCTGATATTTTAGAATTTGACTCTTCGTTATGTTAATAGAGGGGGGGGGAGGGAGAAGGAATGAAAAACAATGCATAATTTACAAACTATTATAAGGCGATGCACCAAGATTTTACAATATTTTAAACTTGATATAGCATAATAAAATCTCAATTAAACTATTTATTGTAGAAGTTTAAAAGAGTATTAAACACGGTTCAAAACCTTGCATATATTAAGATAACAAAAATTATAAAATTTGAAAGAGAATAAACTATAACCACAAACACTTTGGATAGACATAAACTAGCACTTGCACCAGAAGGGGTGCAAGGGTTATGCTGATAGAGAAATATATATAAGCAAACATGCTAAGTAGTTGTATATCAACACATAAAACACATTAAAAACATAAGTAAAACTTAATCTTAAGAAACTAAAATTGCAATATTAAAACAAATTTTAATGAACTGATTAAAAAGATAAATAGTAAATAAACATTGGAATTGTACCATTCTGATTTTTGTGCTGATATACTTGAAAAATGATAGTGGATAAAATGATACAGCTGTCTGCCATTTTTTTAAGGTCTTTCTTGGGTTGGATCAAGTAAAACTTCCATAGGTAATAAACAAGATGCAAGATTTGTCTTCAATTGTTTGTCTTGAGAAACATATCATGTTATCAAGGGCATCCATAACCTGGTTATGCCACTTAATAAACATATTAACTAATTTTTGTGTATGTTGAATGACATAATCACCACACAACATAATTATTTGTTACCATTAGAAGCTGCACTATTGGTTTATGTAATTGAGTCTAACCTACATATAATTTGCTTCATTTCTTTCCTAGTAGTAAATTCAACCTCATTGATTTACCACAGGATATTTTGAGGTCTTCTCAAATGGGAAACTACCCTGGACAACATTGACCAATATAAATTATTTTGGTGATTATCCATTATAGAATATTTGCTCCAATTAAAATGTGGAAGTACTTGTAAACTATCATTTGAATAAAGGTATTGAAGAACCAAGTTCCCAGTAGTTACACTGAGAAATTAGTTTGCAACATAAACCACTCCGCGACTTCATTGCATTCGAATCATGTTGTCTAGTAGGGGAAACATCCTTTGAGGAACACTTCCACAAACCCACACATACAGAGGAAAATATTATTATTTCAATTTAGGTAAACTGAAAAAGATAGTTCACATCAAGTAATAAGAACTAAAGGCCCTTTTCTAGAAAGCACCCAAAAAATACTCCCAACAAATTTTAGCTCAAAGTTTTAGAGAACTACAGACCAGACCAGATATATTTGGGAGCTCAATTTAATGTATTAATGAATGAGCACGATTGAATTTTTTGTAGGCAATGGGCCATGATTATACTATAAGAAATTGTGACACCAAAAAAGTCCCCCACACATATCAAGCTAGTTTCCTACCTCTAACTTTAGGATTACAAATATGAAATATCTATAAATATTAAATGGTGAGCTGAATCTCACTTACAGTTAATTTTTAGCATACTAAGAGTTATTTATAAGCGAATACCATAAGATGTTATCAGATAGATGGGTGACTGCTAGAGGTTTGAGATGCCCCAGGTAAACTTTGCATGTGGCCAAATTTTAGTACTTATTTTTGTAGTTAAATACATAATAGCATTATCAATTAATATGGTAATAAACGATGAGAACTTCCTAAAGGAAATGTCTCTTGTAATCTAAAGAGGCTCAACTAAAATATGGATTCAGAACCCTCAAGTATTTTGGAAGTTGAACTTAATTGACTCCTTAGAGAGGAATTTGGGTAAATTTGACAGAGACATGTAGAGAAGTGTTGTTTGAGTTTAGTATTTGTTTATAGAATGATGATAGAAATGAAGTCAAAGGATAGGCCCTTATCCCAGGCTCAAAAATTGGGTTAAATATTGGATTAAATGAATATTGAATTACAAAAGGTTCAAATTTAGTCATTATTTTCAGTTAAAACTTAGAAAACGGTTTATCTATCAAGATTGAAGGAAGTTTACCTACTACTGGAGATACGTGATATTATTTGAGTTTTGTAAATCTAATAAAGTGCCAATAACATGGGAGGTTTAAATACAAATCATGGAGCCACCCTTCAAGATGGCTCTTGTGTACTTATGGTGTAGCCAAATCTAAGATGAGAAGCTAAATTTTATAAAGATCATCAACCACAATAGATCTCAAACCAACATTAATGGTGATATTTAACACCACTTGTTCCTTATAAGTAAAAGACAACTATTTTTATTCTGCTAGAAGGATGTTGGAATCTAGGAATAGCAAAAGACTGAGTAAAAAAATAAGAAAGATGATGTCTACAGTTCAAGAGAATGGAGGATTTGTATAGTCATGAAAGGAGTTGGAGAACAACTACAAGTTCTGCCTATTCTCAGAGAGATGTTATATTTTGTAGACCTATATGGTACAGATTAAAGTGATAAAAATGACACCGTCACTTTGAGATCAAGCTCAAATTCCTTGCTCTGCCTCTGCATTGTAGGCAACGTCCCTTCGACTCCCCCCTCTTTCAAATCCCCCCTCTCTTCCTCTTCATATTTTCTCTACTTCCCATCGTATTCCTCTTCTTGGTCACCTTGATGAAAAATAAACATAGTTCAATTTGTATTTTCAAGAACAAAACCTAAAATTACAAAAAGTTAAGATGCAGGCAAAGTGAAAGCAAAAAAAAGCTTATCAAAACCTACAATGACTGACATGCTTTGAATTTAGCTGTGAAAGGTTAATAGCAGTAACATACTGCTCAAATAGCTAGCAAGAAAGAAAAAAATTACATACATAAGATGAGAATTTAAGCTATAGAACGGAAAAGGGTTCCCTATGCACTTTGTTAAGAGTCACAAATAGAAGCGAACGAGATAAAAAAAGGTAGATATAGAGACGACGTAGAAAGAGGTGGAAAATGTAGAGAGTTAGTAGAGGATGACAACAAAAATGGAAGGTACAAATTATAGTGATAAAAATGGCACTGTGACTTTGAGAAGCTCAAATTCCTTGTTATGCCTTTGTATCGCAGGGAACGTCTCTTCGACTCCCCTCTTTCAAATCCCCCCGAGCTCTTCCTCTTCTATTTTCTCCACTCCCTATTGTCTTCCTCTTCTTGGTCCCTTTTTTCCTCCTCATGTCATCTGACCTTCTGGTAAATTTCACTTGACCAATCTTTCACCTCCTCCAATTGTTTCACCCCCTAGTCAATCGTTAGAAATAGTTGAAGTTTTTTGCTCGGCTAACTCTCAGCCTTCACCTTTGCATAGAAGGGAAACCATTGAGTCTAACCACTAGTATGTGCCTCCCTGTCTCCAGTCTCTAGGATTTCAAGATTCCTTAGATTGCTCTCTTCTAGCCGTTCTTTTGTTCAGCCGTTACAACATATTTCCAACTCAGTTTTCTGCCCGACCTTCACATACACTTGTTCTCCCATTTCTCCAGCATCACACAGGCTACCATTTCTATAATTTTGTTAAAGTCACATGGAGCTCACACGAAGCTACGAAGCTTGGGAAGAACTAGTCGCACATGTGACACACTCACGTGGCTGATCCTTCTCAACATGCAGAACAAGATCAATAGATACACAAAGTGGGCGATCAACAATATTTCGCGGGTGCCTCTTGTGACTCCTTACATGGCTGCCATAAAATACAAAATAGGGGTACCGACAACAAAATTGTTTTAGAATGAAATAAAACACCAAGAAAATGATCTAGCCATATACAAAAACCCCAGAAAAGACTCATTCAAACCAGAGCAAGAGACTGATCTCAAGATTGTGCTCCAATGATGCTCGTGAAAAGAAAAATGGGCAGCATTAGTAGGAAAAATATTACAAAACCCTACCAAAGTAGTTTCAAATGAGCCGAGCCAAAAGCAATCTCTGTATAGCTATTACTGCAATCTATTCAATAATAAATGAAAAGTAAGTGCAAAATATGGGGGATTTTTGTAGCCACATTTATGGGAAAGAAGCCAAAGTTTTCTAGCCAATAAATTCCAGCGAATTGTGAGTGGTAACCTGTTTCTCAGGAGGGAGTTTATAGGCGTGAGACTTGTTCCAGCTGAAAGTTCACACAATATATAGCCTATTGACTAATTATCAATTTGAATAAACAAACAAAGCTAAACACATAGCAAATGAAAACATGACACAATTCTTTTGTATTCAATCTCCATTCTTTAAGAAAAATAACATACTAAGGCCTGTGTGTTACAAAAAATAATAAATTCCTTCTGAGTTCTCCATGTATGTGATAAAAATAAGAGATAAAGAGAACCTCTCATTCTCATTCTCATTCAAGGGAAAGCAGGGGCTTGATAAAACTAGAACCTCACTTTTTTCTTTTAGTTGGTGCACAAAGCCACCACATAGTGACTTTCTACGTGTTCCTTAAGAATAATTTCCAGATTTGATAGCGATTGCGCCACTTTGACAAGTTGTTTTATTCTACATGAAATTTTAAAACTTGAGCACAAAACTATGTCAATAAAAAAAAATAATGCATTATTGCCAATAATGCCTTGAAAAGGAAAAACCCTTTTAGAGAATAGGGGTGTGGTAGACAAAGTCTCCAGTTTGATTACTAGGTATATTAGAAGATAGATAAGTTGTATTTACTAAATTTTGTACATAAAGTAAAATTTAAAATGTGTGAATTATAAAACCATTTTTAGCATATAAAATATTATTTTTGTAGGTTTAATTTTATTTTGTAGATAATGATGAGAAACAAATGTTTGGAAATGCTATTTAATTTGAATTTTTAAATACAACTTTAAAATGCATATTATATCCTCTATGAAATTTGAAATATTCTCTCATTACAAATTTAGGAATGTTTCATAATAATTTTTTTTTTTAGAATCTAATCCCTAATTTTCTTTGATTTTATCAAATGAGCCTAAAATGATATTTTTTCTTACATTCGTTTTTTGGTTCCTACACATTGGAATAAAAATTTATTGGACATATATCATAAAGGTCTGATTTCTTTTATTTTAAAGGTATCTATGAAGACAACAAGAACTTAGTTTGTACTTGTAGACATCTAAATTTGACCACTTCCATATGGTCAAAAACGTCTCCTTAATCATCCCTTTGTTCATCTACTTCATCCTATTTTCTGGTATTAGTTAAATCATTCATTTAATTAATATTGTGTCCTACATAAAATTTTCAAAGTATTTAATTTAATAAATACTTTTCCCCTCTTTCCTCTCTAAATTAAATAAATATCACTTTATTTAATTTTGTCATATTACCTCTTGAAATTTTAAATTTATTTTTAATTCCTTACTTTCTCTCTCATTGTAACATCCTCCAACTTTTGCAAGTTGGTCTCTAATCCCTCTTAACCATCTAACCCTCTTCTAATCATAATTAATTTATGGTTAAGATGTGCACACCCCTAATCATCATTAGGGCCACATCCTCCATAATTTCCCATTTGCCTCTAATATGTCATTAATTAGCCTAATCAGGTACTTGCACAACCTTAATCACTTAATTAGGTCAATCTAATCCCTATGTCATTTATGGAATGTGTCCTAAGTCAACTTTATTAAAAGTTTTCTCCTTTTGGAGAAGACACTCCATTCCCCATGTGAATTTTTAATTCACATTTAATCCCCCAATGCATTCGAAAGAATTTTAAATTGTTTCTTTCATTCCCATGTGGATATTTGAGGAATTTTTAATTCCTTACATGTCCTTTCACCCACATGGAGACAAGGACCTCCTTTATGAGGAGATCTTGTCCAAATCCCAATGTACTATGTAGTACCTCCATGTCATGTACTCTCCTTCCAGCTCATTTATAGATCATCTTTCTCAAGCCACTTCACATGCCACATGTCAAAATGTGAGGGCTTGTGAGTTCTCAACTCACCATAGCCCTACATCTTAGCTTTGTTGGTTTAATCTCAACCGTCTATTTTCCTAGAGAATTCAAAATTCTTTATAAATACCCCCTCTTTTCTCTCATTTTGGGGGAGAGATCATTTTGCTAGCCAAACTCTTGTAAATTTTTCTCTTGAGCCATACTTAGCCAAATACTTGCATTTGCATCCACTTTCACTCATTTCCCATCCATCTCACAATCCACACTTGCATCTTTTTCCATCAAAGGAGTATACACTACATCAAAGATCGAAGGGCCAACCAAAAGGACAACTCAACAAGGTAAAATGTTCCATTTTGTCTTGTTAAGTTAATCATTTGCTCAATCTTGAGGTGTAGGGTGTGTATATTTGTTGTTTGCACTCTTTTATTTGTTGCTTGTTTTCTAACATGTATTTTCACCTGTTCACAG
This sequence comes from Sequoia sempervirens, assembly GCA_007258455.2. Taxonomy (NCBI): domain Eukaryota; kingdom Viridiplantae; phylum Streptophyta; class Pinopsida; order Cupressales; family Cupressaceae; genus Sequoia; species Sequoia sempervirens. The sequence goes on from VDFB02058242.1 coordinate 2,315,576, forward strand.
TACTAAGCAATAGAAATATATATATATATATATATAGTATTGGTAACATAGAAAATTCACTTGATTTATCAATATATGATTATCAAGCACCCTCCTATACATCATGAAAGTGTGTGTATCGAAGGTGTCTTTATTTATATAATTCAATTTTTTTTTTATTTAAAGATCTTGTACATGCATATCCCAAATTTGGCATTCTATAAAGCTCTTCAATAAATAGAATGTCATCTATATTTAAAATATTATTAGAAGTAATTGTGATATCCTATGGAAAATAATAAATTTGAGATTGTCAATTGTTATATTTAAACCCAAAAACCATATTGATTTAAGAGTAATAAGTTTAAATAAATATATAAATATTTTACATAAATTTTATGGTAATAATCAAATCCTAGATCCCTTCTAGTGCATGAGCCTTCAAATATTTATTAGAATTGCTAGGAAATACAAATTTGGTGCAACTAAAAGTTTACCAATAAATTAAAAAAAAACTTAAAAAAACCTTAATAAACTATTTTAACTTACAACTGTCAAGGAACTTGATTGGAGAAGTAAAAATAAATAATTTATTCTCTCTTGATAAAATGATCATAACATAAAGGGTAATAACATTCACTGGAAACTTGGAAACTTATAGTATCCTCCCTAGATATACTTTTGTAGTTGACCAAAAAAAAATAGAAATGAAGATTCCATTAAATTCGAAAGAACCTTCAAATATAATCCCTTAGCATTATTACTTAATAGAAATAATGTAGGATCTTTTATATTAGTTTTAAAGACTTTGATCCCAAGAATATCTAGCTACCCAAGATCTTATTTTCAAGATAAGTCTATGTTTTGTGCCACCATCAACAACATGAGGAATCAAATCCCCTATTCCAATCAACCATTATTTATTTTTTCTTGAATCTTCTAGAGCCCTTTTATTCTAAATGGATGCTCCTTTTGATATAACCTCGATGATAAAAGGAAATATGATTTGGTGCCTCAATTTAGGTGCCAAAAGTATATTTGCATCCAATCAAAATTACTATATAATACTTCAATCCTCATTAGTAAGCATTACTTCTTTATCAAATTCTCAAATTCATGAGACCCTTCAATTCCAAATGTTCTCCAAAATTATCAAGACAACATCTAACAAAAAAATCTGCAAGGCAACTACATAAGAGCATGATAATGGGACCATAAGTAATAATTTAATGTCTTTATTTATTGAATTTCTAAAATATTAAAAAGCTTACATTATGAGTTTAAAAAATTAAAAAAAATGAGTAGTTATCATAATATATTGCATGATCTATCATAAAAAAATAAAAGAAAAATATTGATCACGACTATTAGCTTTAAAAAAGAAGAAAATGTTACATTATTAACTAGAGAAAAAATAGAGAAGATATCATTTCAAGTGGATGATAAGTAGTAGGAATACCTAGTTTATATATTTTTATACACAAAACCTATAAAAATAGTCATGCATACAGTGGCTAAAATGTAACTAGCATAATTATAGGAAAATTAATGTTAAAAACAATTGGAAATTAACATCATAAGAAGACTATGGTGCAAATTTAATCTTATCATTTAATGTTCTCTCAATTCTATAAACTATTCACTACTTTAAAAATAAAATGGTATTATAGAGTTCCGCTTAGTACTTTAATATCTTTATTCAATTGATGTAGTTTAATTAGGCGGAGTCTAATAATTTATCATACTAGAGCATGTGGGGGATATAATATTTGAAAGAGTGAACCCCATTACCCATATTTGACATGTTTTAAGTAAGTGGATTCTTACACTCTTATTTATCCTTACCTTATATTGACCTTAATAAAATACTAACACTCATTTTAAAATGTATAATCCATTATGTGTAGGATTTTTGGATTGAAGCACAAGCAAACAAATTTCACTTGAACAATCCTTGGTTTTGATCACATTCCAAAAATCGCTTTCAAATTTGGTTTTGATTTTACTTACTATTGTATTTTAGCTTTAACTCACACAAATATATGATTCATATTCCCTTTCTTTAGCATCACATAGATAACTTAGTATTCAATTAAATGTTCATATTTATTTATTTATTTATATAATTTGGTAATCATTAAGTGTAAGGGATACATCTATATTATCTTTTCATTTTTTATTTTTTTTAAATATAATCTTTTATCCATATAAGCATGAATTGATATTACTCAGCTTCCTAAAAAAATTATAAACCGAATTTGATAAATATTCTTGATTATTTTTGCCACTTGAGATATTCTAATATTTTATAGGTGGTGACTATCTTACACCTCTTCATTATTATTGCATTTTACTTTGTTCAATAAAAAAAGACTACATTAAACCTAGTTGTCCACCACCACATACAAAACAGCCATCTTTCCTTTCACTAACACTAAAAAGATTGGTGTATATAAATTTTAAATCATTTATCATCATTTTCCATCATTCAATCTACACACTCTATACCTCACTATAATTATCATTTGACTACTCTTTTATTTTCTTGAATAATTTATCATATAAACTTCAAACCTCTTTTTGGAATCTATGTGAGAGTCATTTTCTACAAAATCTCCACATTGTACCCCAACACTTAGGCCTTATCTATTAGTGTTTTATAAAGATACATAATAGTACTGCCCACTAGATGGCAAACATGGAATGTTTGAATCTTACACAGCTGTAGTTTTTGTTACTCTGTGCATCACCACATGTTTTTAAAACCATCACCCTCATTATGTAGTTGAATTTCCTCGTACTTGAATGTTTAAAGTGTCATGATGTGTATGCAAAGCATATTAACAAATCCACATACATCCACTGCATACAATACCATTTATCTAACCCTAACTAGAGCTAAAATCTTTTCCCATAAAACCTTATTTTCCACGCACATTCTTTCCACTAACCAGAGGACGTTCTTCCTTTGCAACCTAGAGTATTTTTTATTCCAAATATATCTCTAGATGAGACTAATTCAATGTTTTGAATGTTTTCCAATTCATAGTTATGTCCCTCTATTATATTGGAAATAAAAGCATATTCCAAGTACAATTCACAAAGAATGTCCTCTTTAATTTGTTAACATCTTTTCTTTATTCATTTCACTTACTTTTCACACAATGTGTGCTTAGAGATCAGCCTTTGACAATTATCTTAAGTTATATTTTATTCATAGTTATTTGTTAATAATATAATTTTTATTGTATTTTTCATTGATTTGGTTTTAAAGTAAAGTAGGTCTAAATTATTCATAAATATTTGTAGTTAATTAATTTGGTTTTGGAGTAAAGTAGGTTTATATTTTTTATTAGTTTTTTTTAATGAATAAGTATATTATCATTTATAAAAGAGTGTTGCATATATTCATGGGTCAAAACAATCATATCTTTTGTCATATTCTGATTTTTAATGCTATGATTAATGATGTCTATCTGGATTAATTAATCATTAGTAATCATGTTTATTATATTAAATTTAATGATTAATTATATATTTGGGATGTAATATATGTGAAATTTCATTTTGATTATGAATATTGATTAGGCAATTGACGAAAATGTGAGTGCAAGTGTGTTGATCATATTATTGGGTGGCCTACTTGGAAGGGGATCGAGCTTCAAACCCTTCTTATCATGATTTTTGTTGTGCAAATCCAAGGGACTTTTGTGATAAAAAAATATTCAGAGAGCCTAGGAAGCATGAAAATTTGGCTTTTTTGAAATAGTTCAATATTCTATAATAGGACCTTTCCATTAATTGATAGAACATTGGTGGTCCCCTATTTTGCAAGGTCATGACTACTCTTTGGAAATTATGCCTTAGGTTCATGCATTGAGATTTTATAAAAAAGGAATTAGAACTAGATGCAAGACCTTTTCTCTCAAGCTTCCAAGAGTCTTCTTTCATTGAAAGAAGTTGAGGCCAACTTTCACCTTTCCAATTTGGATCATGAAATTTTTGATATAGTTATAGGGACTATTTTGACTAATATGATTCAAAAAATGGTATTGATTCCTATAAATCCTAATGGAGAGATTGGAAGTGGTGTATAAATGTTGCTTTTTGAAATTAAAAACCATGACAAGAATATCATTGGATCTCTCCCAATTTTCCCATGGTTCTCATTTTGAATCAACAATGGCATTTGCAATCACCAATATTTGTTTGGAAATATAAGTCTCACACCATTTGGTTGATAGTTTTGGAACCTAAATTGGCATGCTTTTCCTTATGCGTTATTTTCCAAGGCCTTTCCATTTGCTCAAGGTTATCCCATTTGGGTGTCCTTAACCCTTGTTTCCCATTATGCAAGCAACATGAGTCTCTTAAACACCCTTTCTAGTTTTATCCTAGAGCTCAAAATGTTTGGATCTAGATTTTTTCAAACCTTTCAAATCATAACCTTTTTCATGGCATATAGTTATTTTATGGAATTTTCCTCACATCTCTTGCAAATTCAACTAGATCTAACTTTCTTTCAAGGTGGAGATTCTATAGCATACAGAAAGATAAAAATTTGACTATTTTTATCAATTGCTATGTTGATTGTCATGTTTCACTTTATACTAAAGAATTTTTTTTGTTCCAATGTTTTTCTATATATTTAGATGCAAGCTAAAAAGGTTGCATTTGAGGTGGCCTATTTATAGTTGATCCTCAACCACTAGGGCAATGCCCTTTGTGTGGTTTCTAAAATTCTTATGTCTGCCTCTTCCTTCAAGGGTTTCTCACTTTCTCGTGAGCATCATCATGGATGTAGCCTCTTTGGTTGAGGTAATCAATAGACTCGCTCCTATTCTTCTCCCTTGGTTGCGGGAAGGGATTGTGGTTAGTGGGGTTGGTTGTGGACAAATCTTCTAAAACTCAACCTTTCTATTGCCCGTGCGAGGAACTTTTGAGTGGCCTCTCAATTGTACTTCTAGTTGGTTTGATTCCAACAAGTTCACTAGGCTAGCTCTTACAATCTCACCTACTCATGCTACTAAAGAAGAAAATAAAGATAAAGATAATGATGGGTGGGAGCCTCTTGTAGACACTCTAGACCCTATTGATGTATGGAGTAAACTAGATAATCGGGATCCACCTTCTCCCCCTTCTACTACTATCTTGTCACATAGCAACTTTGTTTATGTTTTTTATACTTAAGACTTTAGCTCCATATGAAATTTAGAGGTATAATTATTTTTGACGCACTCTTATTTGTAAATATGTATAACATTATTTTATAAATGATAAAAATATTCATTAAACAATCTATTAAATAAAAAAATATAAATCTACTTTACTCCAAAACCAAATTAATACACTACAAATATTTATGAATAATTTAGACGGTCTACTTTACTTTAAAACCAAATCAATGAAAAAAAAATATATTATTAACAAATGCCAATGTGCATAAGGTGGATTTATAAAGTGGCAAGGCCAAGCTCAAGGTCAAATCCTTTTTGGTTGGTACTATATGTCTCATCTTATCCAAAAATCCAAATTCCCATGAGCTAATGCATAATTCAATTACATCTCCATAAGGTGGTAGGTAGTTTATTTCTTCTCTATTTTCAAACAATCCAAAATCAAACTCATTTAAAAGCTCTTTTGTTGTCAAATTCTTAACCATACCTTTTGGAAAGATGGTATAGCTTTGGTCTTCACCACAACCAATGAGAAATATATTTAAGGCTATATTCCAAGATTCTAAATCTAACCCCCAACTTGGATGAGTGAATCCTAATGTAGATGATGATGTGATAATATTATTTCCATTGGATGAATTAGACTCAATGATCTCCTTTTTTATTTATTTCTCACTCTAATTTCTCCCTTAGATGCATCCTACTATATCAAATATTTAATCAAGTTTTGTAGCTATAAAAAATCATATCAAATCTAACCATGAATGTGGTGTCATAAATACCCGCCATTGGAAATTAATTATTGGAAAAAAATTCCACAATGGTAAGACAGAGTCAAGTTTCAATCATTTTCTCTATTGATAATATGTTTTTCCTTTGTAAATATTTAAAATGAACCTAGGCCTAATTCCTATTAGGTTGCATAGTGAAGCTCTAACAATTCTCTTGTAGCTCTTCCCAATAAGGCCCCTATTGTTTTGGTGCTAGGAATGAAACACTTCATCATGATTTCAACTTAAGAATGGTGTGAATAAATAGGGAATATACACCCTCAACTTGGACAATATTTTCCATATCCTCAACAAGACATGGTGTAATGACAAGAGAGTTTCCATCAAGAGAAACACATAAAAGGTGGATTTGTAGAGTGACAAGGCCAAGCTTAAGGTCAAATCCTTTTTGGTTGGTCCTACATAGGTCTCTTCTTATCTACAAATCTAAATTCCCTTGAGCCAATGGGTAGTTCAATTTCATCACTATAAGTTGGTCAACAATTTTTTATTTCTTCACTATTTTCAAAAAATTCAAGTTCATGGATGTAGCCTCTCTAGTTGAGGTAACCAAGAGACTCGCTCCTATGCTTCTCCCTTGGTTGTGAGTGTTGAAAATTGAGGTAATTATGTAGTTAATACTTTGTAAAACTATTATAGTGTAGATCTAAATAAGTGTTCTTTGTTACAAATTTTTGTTGATGATTATATGTTTAGATTCATTTTACCATTTGTAGAAGTAGACATAAGATTGTAGAAGAATAAGACTAGAAGATAGAAGTTACACAACATATACCATGGAGAAACCCTTTCAGGAAAAAACTCCACCAAGAATCAATAGTGCTTGCATTATTTAACCTTAGAATAAGATTACAATAATTCTTTATCAATCCTTCCTTGAGATGCTTCTTTTTCCTTCAACAATTCTTCTTCACAACCTGCAATAAAATCTAATAAACTCTCTTCAAATTGTTGCAATAAATAGACAATAATGAGCCTTGTAAAATCCAAAGAGTTTACAATTACAAAGCTCAATTCTTATCTCACAAAACTTATGCCTATCCCTTGCAAGTAGAGTTCTACCATGAAGAACAATGTCAAAACAAGTGTTTCATCCATTTGGGTGTCCCAAACTAAAGTCATAACTCAACGTTGATTCTGAAGATATCTTGTAAGCTTATCCTCAAAGTTGATGCCCAAGAATGGGACCACTTAACTCAAACTTATAAAATATCTTATCATGCAAAAGTGTTAACTACAAGATGCCAACTTGGGTGCCCAAGGTGGGTCCAAGTCAATCTCTATTAACTAAAACATATCTCTCCACCATTCATGCAAATATCATGCATGATTGATCATCCCATGTTAACTAAAAGTAGTCACCTATTATTTGTCATGCAACTCAATTCATTAGTCATGCATTCCAAGTCAATTGAAGTCAACTAGCATTCAACTGAAACTAACTACATGCAACTGAAGATAACTGAACTAAACTGAACTAAACTGAATTGAATTGAACTAATACTAAACTAAACTGAACTAATTTGAACTAAACTAAATTGAACTCCATGCATGTAAATATCAATCCCTAACTTCTAGGATCTTTACATGCATTACTAAAGTGTTATTTTTTACTCCAAACAGTTAACTTAACTCAAGATGAGTTCCACCTTCCATGTGGGTGCCCCATGTGCTCCTATTTTGTTGGAGCTCTTCATGGGCATCCCCACATGTTCCTATCATTTAAAATTAATTACAAATTTCAATTAACATTTTTATTTCATTCAAATTTAATTTATTTATAATCCTAGTGTTGGGGAACACTTTCCAAGGACTTAGGAGATACATGAAATAATGTTTAGGATTGCAATTAAATGACATCATATTCCCAACAGTGAGAAGGGATTATGGTCAATGGGGTTGGTTGCAACAAAATATTTAAAACCCAACCTCTCTATTGCCTCTAGGAGGAACTTTTTTATGGCCTCTCAATTGTACTTTTAGTTGGTTTGATTCCAACAAGCTCGCTAGGCTAGCTCTTACAATCTCACCTACTCATGCTACTAAAGAAGAAAATAAAGATAAAGATAATGATGGGTGGGACCCTCCCATAGAAACTCTAGACCCTCTTGATGTATGGGGTAAACTGGATAATCAAGATCCTCCTCCCCCTTCTACTACTATCTCGCCACATAGCAATTGTGTTTATATTTTTATACTTAAGACTTTAGCTCCATATAAGGTTTTGAGGTGTAAGGAATCCCATAGCCTTACTAATATTTCAACCAAAATTAATTTAATCATAACCACATAATCAAAAAAATGAATAATCATATCATATAAATTTAATTAAAACTCTCCTCGTAATAAAAAAAATAAATAAATAAATAATAAAGTAGCTTTCCACAAGTGCACATTTACAACATGGGAACAACTATTCCATTACAATACAAATGATTGATAAATCAATACATAAAAATTAAATATAATAACATAATTCTTATGATCGCCATAACCTCTTGGTCTTCTCACATATCGAAGGATGGGATCATAGCTGAGGTGCTTTTCCATGCAACCACAAATCCTTAGCTTCATTGGAGTTCTTCCTGACATGAAGAACTACCGACCCTGCTAGAAGCACCTAGCAACCTAGAGACAAGTAGCAGGAGGAAATCCTAGTGCAAGCCTGATCTACACGCATATTCCTAATCTCAAATGTGCTATACTAATTAGGATGTGGAAAAGAAAAAATAAATAATAGACTTGCTAGGCAATGTTCATCTTTTTCAATAAATCCTTGACTTTGGCCAAAGTACATGCAATAAAATGTGAATCCAAAAAGAGATTCACATTCTTTGTGACTCCACATTCGACACCCTATCTCAAAACTAAGCTTTCCAAATCACACACATGCATAGAAAAAACAACTCAACATGCACAATTGGACAATCACAATACACAACTTAACAATCTTTTTATATGATAACGGTTAAGAAATGCATGTAATGTGATAAAAACTAAATGATTTATTGAATACAAGTGCTTTTACTAACTTTGGATGTTTTATCTACCATGCTTAATGACAAATAAAAGTAGATTTGAAACATAATTATTCTTAAGCCTTTAAGATGAATAAAGCATTCTTTTTCACATAATTTTCAAGCATTTCATTCATTATATTATTCTAACTTGTTTTCCTATGCTTTGAAATTGTAGAATGACAATATGAGAGAATGAAATTTATTTTATCCAACAACATAAAATGTAATGCATGTATTACATTCAGTAAGAGTGTGTGTATTTATATACATCCACACATAGTTCATGGGTGTATGTAGAGACATATGCTTTTACACAAATGCAAATCAACCTGACAAACAAATTACTAAATTTCATTATCATTAGATGTACTTATTATAATTGCAATTGAGTATTGAAATACATGCATGATGGATTTCTTCCTATTCATCCATAGCATGCATGGTTTTCTATAAAGATTAAATATTTGTAAACAATTTGAGAATAGTAGTGGTAAAGAATGGAAGAAAATTAAGATCTTCATCTCAATCCAATTATGAATAGTATAAAAAAGTAAATAGAAAACTCAAATTACATAGCTAAATGAAGGAATCAATTATTACATACAAAAATAATGCATAAAAATACTTTAAGTATGATAAATTGGACCTTCCACAATAGTTTGGCCCCTTTCTATGACTACTAATAGGTTGAATATTGCCTTCAAACTAGCATAATCAAAGTAAAACATTATGACATCTTTGATACAACCAAAATGAAGTTTCTAATGGTATTATTTTTGCAAGAAATCAATATTAAAGCATTTTAAATCATCAAGGTAATAGTAAATAGGTAACAACACAACAGGGTGTAACAAAATGATTGAAACTTGGCTCTGGCCTAAACCCTCAAGGAATTTTTTTCTATAATTAATTTTCAATGGTAGGAATTTATGCCGTCACATTCATGGTTAGATTTGATATGAATTTTTATAGCTACAAAAATTGAATAAAGATTTGATATAGTAGGATGCATCTAAGGGAGAAATTAGTGTGAGCAATAAATAAAAAGGAGATAATTGAGCCTAATTCATCAAATGTAAATCTATGTTAGGATTCACTCATCCAAGTTGGGGATTAAATAAATAGAATCTTGGAATGCAGCCTTAAATGTATTTCTCATTAGTTGTGGTGAAGACTAAAGCTATACCAGCTTTCCAAAAGCTATGGTTGTGTAATGTCACAAAATTGCACCTAAGGGCAATTTCACATTTTAGCACTTTTCCTAGAATTTATTGCACCTAAACACATTTGTGATAAGAGCCTTGTGGGTCAAAATTTTGTGATTCCAACATAGTAAGGTTCAATGATGAAGCAACAAGAATTCATAATCTTGTTTCTCAAAAACTGACACATAGACGTCTACATGACGCGCTAGCTTCCTGGTGGTTTCCTAAGTTTGAAACGTGGAATCTCAGAATCTCGACTTAGGATATGCGTCTTTGTAGTTAGATTCTCGAGTGTAATGAATCCTTCCACCCTTGCATGCAATGAAACTTCCTTTTTCTCTCATTTTGGGGGGTTTTCTATCATTTGATCGATTCTCTTCTCAATCTCACTTCATTCTCAGCCTCTTCTACTCTTTGCAATAACACTTCTACAAGTGAAGCTTTTCCAAACTAAATTCCTTCCAACAACCAAAGCTCTCTAGAAATCATTTAATGGTGTGTTTGTGTGTTCAAGAGGTGGTTGAGGACTATTAGTAACACTCTCTTGCTCATATCTATTTGTGAATAGATTAGATCATTTTATTCATTTGCTATTTGGTGGTGCAGGTTCTCCTCATCAAGCGTGGATTATTTTCACCACTTCCCTTTGTCTATTTCATTTACTTTCTCTATCTATCTAATTGCCCGTGTAGGTGGGAATGTCCAAAGTGGGGGTTTGACTACGACAAGCCCCAAAACAACCCCAACATTTTTCCTCCTTCGTTTTGTGTGTAGGTTGCCAAAGTGGAGCTTGGAGGAGCATTTCAAACACTTGGTCATTTGTAAGTCCTCCCTTAGCCCTCATTTGTACTTTGTCTCATTTTTTGCTTTCTATTTAGTTATTCTATTAAACAGACCTCATATATGTGCTAGAAAGTTGGGTTTTAGTCATTTCGTCCAAGGTTTGAGCCCTTTGTTTCCCTTGGACACCAGTGCATCCTTCAAACTCCAATGTGTTGCACTGGTGTCCTAATACCGCATTGTAGTCCGTTAGCCAAGAGCTCCTCCTTTTGAGGTAGAAATCTTGAAACTTTGCTCTCTTAGATTCTAAAGTAGTCTCTTGTGATAATTAATTTGTGTGTGGTTTCTTTGCAATTTATTCATTCAACAATATTTGAGGTGGTTAAGGCCAGTTCACTCCCTGGGATTCTCTTAAGAATGAAGAGACTCGTGAGCAACAAATCCCCCTTATCTCACAGTTTTTTGAACTCGATGTGAACCATGTCTAATCTTTTTCTACAATGTTTGAATGTTTATGATAATTCTTTCTCTAAGGAATATTTTGATATGTTGGATGATACTATAGATGATTTCTTAGAAGCATCTTCCTTTACTTGTAGATCTTCCAAACATACTTCTCCTTCGTAAGTTGAAGAGTTGGTGAACATTGTTGAAGTCTTTGTGGCTTGTCCAAGTCCTAAGAGAGCCGTTGTTTACTTGACTCTAGCTAGCCCCTCTCCTAAGAGGACTCATTCTATCTATGATGATTCACTTGATTTATATTCAAGGTTTGTGAAATCCACAAACTCTACTTCTTATAAAGTTGTTGGGAACACATATAATACAAGAAGAAATAACCAGAATTTGGATCAACAATCTTCTGTTCCTACACCTCAACCTAATCAAGTCCCTACTTCTTTACCACCTTCTCAACCAAGTCTTCCTTTAGCACCTAAACCTGCAACTAAAGCACCTAGAGACTATGATCTTGTCGAGTAGCTTCATGTTACTCTAGCTAAGATCTCTCTTTGGGTTTTGCTTCAAATCACTCTGTTTATCAAGGTATGCTTCAAGAAGCCTTGTAGAAGATCCTCTTGCTTCCTTCACTAGGCCAATGGATTTTAATGCATTGATAGATCATATTCATGTGGATTCATCAAATATTATGTTCTATCTACAAGAACTTTTGTGCTCGAATATGCAGAAACACACAGACTCTTTAATGATTATAGTCAATGTTAATACTATCAGTATTAGATGTACCCTCATTGACATCAATTTGGCCCTCAAAATTTGTGGTATAGATCTACTACCTAAGATTAAGGTTGATTCTTCTTCCTTAGTTGCTTCTTCTTTGTACATTCGTGAATTTGATAATGCTAGTCGACAAGCCCTGGGCATGATAATCTTTCCTTTGCGGTTAGGCCCCATTACCTTAACCACCTTGGTTTACATGATGCCTAGCCCCTTACCTTATAATATTAGTCTAGGGAGACCCTGGATTCATGCTATGGACCTATTGTAACTTCTATAACTCTACATTGTTCTCTAAAATTTGTAGCAAACAATCAGGTGGTTACGGTCAAAGCTGATTCAGAAGTGGTTCGCCTTTGTGAATTGGTGGCCATCAATCAAGCTTTAGTTGTTTCCACTCTTAAGAATTTTATTATGTCTCTAACCTCTGATGTGATGACATGTTCCTTGGTGATACCCTTTGTAGAGGTTGACCCCAAAGTGAATGTCACTAAAGAGGAGCAGCCTAAAGCAAAAAGTCCCAAGTCTTCCCTATCTACTTCTTCAGAATCGAATGCATTTCTTGGTGATGATTGGGGATCCTTAGAATTCTTTGAATTCTTCATTGGAGAGTACAAATTGAATCCCATTCATCTTAAACTTCCAATAACCTCGAACTCCTCTGTTAAGGAAATGGATTAGACTCCCGTTGAGAAGGAAAGCTATGATCCTATTCAGGAAACTAGTTATTCCCTACAAAGAAGGATAATCCTACTCCCACTAGGGAAGTTAATGTTTGCAAATCAAATAAGGAAGATGATTGTGGCCTTGTAGATGCATTTGGCATCCATTGGTGGAATAATGCTCTCTATGTGGAACCATTTCCTTTGAAGCTTTGTAAATGCACTATGGTCCTAGGTATAGGCTTGTTTCTCAATATGGTTATAGGCATCAAGGCCTTGGACGTATTGAGCAAGGAATTCAGTTCCCTATCCAATTTAAGCCTCACAAGCACTATCTAGGTTTGGGACGCTATGTTGAAAAATCTAAGCAAAAACCTTGGTGGAGTGTTAACATGATTTCAATTGAACCTCTTAATCTGGTCCATCTTGAATTGATAGAGGATGGGGTGGAGGTCGAAGAAGTCCACTTAGATGTTTTCTCCTCAAAGGAAGCAGTAGATGAATTCTTAGGGGCCTACTCCCACTTTCCCTCTTTTCACCATAAATGATGATTCTAGTATCATTTGAGTAAGTAGGCATACTTTGGCGAATCTATTTTGAATATGGAGGACAAGGCCCCTCTATCAAATATAGATGATGGTGTATTGATATCTTGTCTTGAAGACCATAGTCCCCTCCTCCAAGGGGATACTACTAAAGCTTTCATGGATTCTAAATCTTTGGAAAAGGTGATTAAGATTGGGAAGTGTCTTTCTTCTGAGGGAGCTAAGGAGCATTCCAACCTTCTACATTCTCATCTTGATATCTTTGCTTGGTCATATGAGGATATGCCTTGTATTGATGAGTCTATAGTGGTTCACAATATCGTCCTATGTCCCAATGCCAAGCCTGTTAAGCAAAAAATCCAAAAGATCAATCCCAAGGTCGAACTGACTACTCACCTTGGATTTTGAATATTGTTGGTGTTAGTAAGCCTGATGGTCGTATTCGTATATGCATTGACTTTCATGATCTCAATAAGGCTTCTCTTAAAGATGATTTTATGTTGCCTAATATTGACATTCAATTGTAGACTCAACTACAGGCCATGCCTTGTTGTCCTTCATGGATGGATTCTGGGGCTATAACTATATTTTTATTAGCCTAGAGGATCAATATAAAATAGCCTTCACTACCCCTTGGGGTACCTTTTGTTATGTGGTCATATTGTTTGGGTTAAAGAATGTAGAAACAACTTACCAATGGGAAATGACCTTAGTATTTCACATGATTTCATTCATAAAAAATTAGAAGACTACATTGATGATATCTTGGCAAAATCCATAACTCATTAAGACCACATAGGGAATTTGATGTGCAAAAAAATCTACCAAAATATATTGAGGTCTCTGAGACACATGTGCACCGCATAGTCATCTATACGCCACGTAAGTGTTTGAGACCCACCATTAAAGCTGGCAAGATGCCAACACACTCGATAGATGCCAGCACATGTTGGAGTCCCCAATGCATTGGCAGGACACCAACACACGTGGACGCAAGCACACAATCTAGACACCTATGCTCTGAATATTTCAAAAATCCATTTAAAATCTCAAAAAGTAAACTGAAAGGTGATTTATGGACTCGCCTGATCCACTTTGAAGCCCTCACACACATCCTTTTGTAGCTGGTCTGGCTTGGGCTCTAGATAATCTCACTTGCGTGGAATTTTTGCTGACTTTTATCTCACAAAAGTCAACAAAATTCCCATAGTGAATAGTGAAAATGACCCTTCTAGGTGCCCACCTAGGTATATATAGGCCCCGCAGGGCCCATTTTTCTTGGTGATCGTGATCCCTCTATTTCTCTTGCTTTTCCCCCACTAGACTAGGGGAAAAACCAAGAGGGGCATATAGTCACTTCTTTACCAAATTTTTCTTTCGAACCACTAAAAGTTTTTCTTGATCATTCTTCTCACCTTGGTAGCTTCTTCTGATTTTTGAGTTGACTTAAAATTTGGTGTTTTGCAGAACAAAATTTTGTGCAATTTTTCATGACAAACATTGTATTTTTCATCAAGTTCAATCACTAGGGGCATCTTTAGTACTTGTTGGCTTGACCTTTGTGGCCCCTACAGTATCCTTTTTGATGCATAAATCAATAAAATTTTAAGTTTTGCATTGAATTTTTCTTTTCTACTTTAGTGTGGATGATTTTTCCAAAATTGAATCCACTAAAGTGGGGCCAAAATGTAATGTTGTAAAATTGCACCTAGAGGCAATTTCACATTTTAGCACTTTTCCTAGCATTGATTGCACCTAAACACATTTGTGATAAGAGCCTCATGGGTTGTAATTTCATGATTCCAACTCCACGAAGTCCAATGAAGAAGTGACAACAGTTCATAATCTTGTTTCCCAAAAACTGACGTGTTGGATGCCTACGTGATGCGTTAGCGTCCTGACAGTTTCCCGAGTTTGAAACGTGGAATCTTGGAATCTTGACTTGGGACACACATCTTTGCAATCAAATTCTCGAGTGTAACAACTCCTTCTACCCTTGCATGCAACAAAACTCCCTTTTTCTCTCATTTTGGGGGGTTTTCTCTCATTCGATTGGATCTCTTCTCAATCTCACTTCATTCTCAACCTCTTCTACTTTTTGCAATAGCACTTCTACAAGAAAAGCTCTACCAAACTAAGGTCCTTCCAACAACTAAAGCTCTCTAGAAAGCATTTAGCAATGCATCTGTGTGTTCAAGAGGAGGATGAGGATTGTTGGTAACACTCTCTTGCTCTTATCTATTTGTGAATAGATTAGATCATTTTGTTCATTTTCTATTTGGTGGTGCAGGTTCTCCTTCTCAAGCAAGGATTGTTTTCACCATTTCCCTTAGTCTATTTTTTTTACTCTCTCTATCTATCTAGTTGTCCATGGAGACTAGAATACCAAAGCAAGGGTTTGACAACAACAAGCCTCAAAACAATCCCAACATTTTTCCCTATTCGCTTTATATGTAGGTTGCCAAAGTGGAGCTTGGAGGAGGGTTTCGAATGCTTGGCCATTTGTAAGTCCTCTCTTAGATCTCCTTTGTACTTTGTCTCATTTTCTACTTTCTATTTAGTTATTTTGTTAAACAGACCTTGGATATGTGCTAGATAGTGGGGTTTTAGTCATTCTATTCAACGTTTGAGCCCTCTATTTTCCTTGGACTCTAGCGCGTCCTTCAGACTCCAACATGTTGTGCTAGTTTGTTGATACCACACTGTATTCCATTGGCTGATAGCTCCTCCTTTTGAGGTAGAGATCTTGAAACTTTTCTCTCTTGGATTCTGAAGCAGTCTCTTGTGATAATTAGTATGTGTGTGGTTTCTTTGTAATTTCTTCATTCAACAATATTTGAGGTGGCTAAGGGAAATTTGATCTTTGGGATTCTCTTGATAATGAAGAGACTCATGAGCAATGAATCCCCTTTATCTCATAGGTTGAAAATTTAACAACAAAAGATCTTTTAAATGAGTTTAATTTTGGATTGTTTGAAAATAGAGAAGAAATAAACTAGCTACCACCTTATGGAGATGAAATTGAATTATGCATTAGCTCAAGGGAATTTGGATTTGTGGATAAGAAGAGACATGTAGTACCAACCAAAAAATCTTTGACCTTTAGCTTGGCCTTGCCACTTTACAAATCCACCTTATAGGCATTGCCCTCAATGCAACCTCTCTTGTCATTACACAATGTCTCATTCAAGATATGAACAATATTATATGGGTTGAGGGTGTATGTTTCCTATGTATTCAAATAATTCTTAAGCTGCAACCAAGACAAGATGTTTGGATCATAGCACTAGAACAATAGGGTCCTCATTGGGAGGAGCCAAAAGAGAATGCACTAAAGCTTCACTAGGAAATCTAGTAGGGATCAAGACTAAAGCCATAGCAGATATTGACAAATATTTGCAAAGGCTAAGTCATGTTATTGATGGAGAAAATAAATGAAACTTAACCCTCTCTTGCTATAGTGGAACAAAAAGCTTCCTATTATTAATTTTCAATGATAGGAATTTATGACACCACATTCATGAGTAGATTTGATAAAAAAATGTACAACTACAAGATTTGGTTGAAGATTTGATATAATAAATAGTAATTTTCTAGTCTTAATTACCATGTCCATGGCTATATATATACACACACATCATGAAAGAACTTTCTAATTGAAAGCTATCATAAAATATAATTTGTCAAATAATAATTTTATATAATTTTTTATTGTTTATAAAAAGAAATAAGTAAAGATTATATTACATAACTTTTTTATAGATGTATTTCCGATGTCTTCAGTTTTCATATTTTTTCTTAAACACAAATTCATATCGATATAAAATCTAATCAAACAAGAGCTACAGAGCAATGAAGTTCCTACTAAAATGTGCAACAACGATTTTGTTTTTTTGCAACTTGTTTACATTTCTTTTATCTATTTGATTGCCTTTTTGTGCTTTTAAAATTATGGTTTCTGCAACTTGTTTAATTTTTTGGGATTTGTAATTTGTAATTTTTTGTTGAACATAAGCTTTTAGACCTACATCCAAAATTAAAATGAAGTACTCAAACTTTCCATGTTTGAAGATACTGCAAAATAGAAATAACTCAGGAAAACTCACACAATAAGAAGCGCAACATGTATTGTAGTAAAGAGTGCACAAGCTTCTATAATAAATCGTCTATTTTGAATGTTAAAAAAATATATGGATCATACCACACTAAAAAAATTCCTTACTACAGTATCCAAGCATTAAATAGCAAAAATTCATTTTAACATCAGAAGGCATTTTACAAGAAGGGCACATTAGTAAACAGTCGAAGGAAAAAGCTCCTTTCTTTGGCCCCTGTCTAACCAGAAAGCAAAAGCCAAATTAGCCAACGAAGCAAGATGACTTTATCACTTCACCTAGTGTATTATTCAATTCTTATACTTTTTGAGTTTCCACCTCTTGATGAAGCTATGGACTAAACCACCTAGCTGACTCGGGAAAACTAGTTGTCTAGTGGAAAAATTTGTCAATATTGAGGAATACAATAAATTTTGGACACACAAAATTTCAAATTTGGTGTCATGTATATCATGAAAAAATAAAATTCCTATTGGTTTCAAAGTTTCAACTACCATCTCAAAAAAATCTTTCACAAGTACCCAATTTTAATATCCATAACTAAATGCATATTACCCAAGTTGCCCCAAGCCATAATGGAAGATTACCCCAAGCTCTCAAACCACTACCAACAAATAAAACCCCTCACTAGCATTAGAAAGATGTTCTAATAGTCTTTTGGCTAGCTTTTATGTAATATGCCAAACATTCATTGTAGTAATTTCCTAAGTTTTATTGTGCAAGTAAATAAAAACTATGTAACAAGCCACTGCAATAAAAAAAATTCCTTTTCTTTATTGAAAATATATGAACAAAGATGCTATACAACATATATACAGATTTCCATTCCATCACAATACTTCTCAAAGTACAATATTCCAAGAAAGTACAAAACTACATACATAACTACTATGAGCTTCATGACATAAGATATAGATGGTCCAGGAATCTGCCTTTCAAAACCTTGGTCTTTTGTCATCTGCTAACGAGGAGAAGCATCACTAAAGCACTTTTCTGCCAACCACAAACTCATATGTTGTCCCCTACACATCTACCAATGATAGATGGCCCTTCCCTTCAACGAAGGAATTGATTGGGTAACCCCATATGACATACCATTTTGAGCTTGGTTTTGTGTCATACATGACTAAAATTTTATAACCTATGCTAGATAGCCCTCATGCATTAAAATGGACATGGTGAACTAATAGTGGAGTCTCGACATCACACTATCTATAGTGGATTTTTCAGACTTTCACACTACTTTGGCCAAAATGTTCTCACTCAATATAATCAAGTGATGATCCACCATTCACCTACACTATGGCAAGCTCATTTTGACTTAAGGCCATTATATCTATGCCTAGGTAATCCCTCTCCATGGGCATGTTAGTTTTATGATCAGATTAATGACACAAAAATTTAATTCAAAATAAAACACAATAACACAACATATACCCTGGGAAAACCCTCCTCTTGAGGGAGAAAAAACCCAACAACAATATATCTCTTATATATATATAAGTAATGGTAACAATACACTTTATAGTGTGGCCACACACAAGGCCAATATTCAACACCAATAATGGCTGTAATAATAGATAGCAGTCTACCCTTCCTTGAACATAATTCTGCACTTGAAGAGATTCACAATCTACCTTCAAAGAAATTTGCACTAGATGGAAGGATCTGCTCTTGATAGAAATCACACTTGAGAGAAGGAATAATCAAACTTGCTTGATGATGAAATGGTTGAGAATGAACTTCTATATATACATTTTCTAGAGAGGTCGCACCTATACAAGAACTACGTTGGCCACCGAAGGAAAAATAAATACAAATAATAAATATGAATTATAATGAAGGTCGACCAAGGTGAAAGTACAAAGGAGGTCAGCCAAGATAAGAATTCTAATATTTCCTTGAGAAGCACCTCTTCAATTAAATTAGCATCATATAAATTAAATAGCCCTAGGATATTATTTAATTTATTCAATCAATGCAAGTCGTGGCTGGAAGATGAGTCATGTAGCTGCAAAAATCAACACTCCCTCTTTGCTAGGGAGGAATAATTCTAGCTGCAAAAGACATATCACCTCAACATGATGTCAGATATCACCTCATTGTGATATCAACCATCATGGCTACAACCATGTATGGTATGTACAAGTGTTCATCACTTGCGTGATGGTGTCACCTCAACATGACTTTCACATTGGCTCCCCCAGAGGGTGAAACACAAGTACAAGGAAAAATCATCACAGACTCTCTCACGTGATGTTGTCATGGAGTCACACATATGACATCCACCATGGCTCTCCCAAAGGGTGGAAACAAGGGCTTTCACCTTGAACTTCTCTTACAGAGAAGAACTCATTAATTAGGGGATTTCACCTTGAACTTCTCTCACAGAGAAGAACTCATTAATCATGGGATTTCACCTCAAACTTCTTTCATAGAGGAGAACTCATTAAAGAGGATCACTGATACTAAGACTCCTTCTCAGTTAAGGTTGTATTCTCCACCATACTAAGCTTATCTCGAAAGTACACAAACTTTATCCTAGAGAGAGGCTTGGTGAGAATGTCTGTCGTCTGCTCATCAGTGTTGATATACCTCAATTGTATAGGTTTCCTCAATACCATATCTTTGATATAATGGTATTTGATCTCAAAATGATTGGTTATGTCATGAAACACAAGATTGACAGAAAGATTTACACAACTCTGGTTATCACAATGAATGATAGTAGGCTCCATTGATTGTCCAAACCTGCAAGGAGCTTACAAAGTCACACTGCTTCCCGAGCTGCCACACAAGCTGCAATATACTCTGCCTCTACTATACTCAATGCTACAGATGACTACTTCCTACTGCACCAGGAAATCATAGTAGATCCCAAACTGAAGCAACATCTAGAGGTGATCTTTCGATCAATGACACACCCTGCCCAATTAGAATCAGTATAGCCATGCAACTCCAGATCCACACATGAAGAATATCTCAATCCATATCCAACTGTGCCATGCAAGTATCTTAAGATATGTTTTGCCACAACAAGATGTATCTGCTTCAGTTCACACATGAACTGACTAAGTGCACTCACTGCATAACAAATATCTGGTCTAGTGTTGACTAGATACATCAAGGATCCAATCAACTTCCTATACATTGTGGGATCCACCAAGTCTGAACTAGCTGCAGCCTCCTTCAACTTATGTAGGTTGGTCTCCATAGGTGTAGACATGGATTTGCAATCCATCATACCAAATCTCAATGGTATACTTCCATCTTCTTTAGGTTTAGTAGGCTCCCTTTGAATCTTCAAGTACTTGCATCAACCTTCTGACATCTTCGTCCAAGATTGCCTTAAATATTTTCCAGTGCACACCACTAGTATTGTAGAGAGTTTAGGGTAGACCTACTCAACCTCATTGCAGATCACTCTATTCTGAATAGGTTTGCAGAGCTACCAATATCAAATCCAGATGACTGCCTTGTGCAATTATGATCTTAGTAGCTGAAGAGGTCTTTCAAGGATTTAACATTTGGCCTTGCAACACTGCAACCTTCACTTCTTCCGAGTGAGTCACATAACTCCCTCTTGATCCCTGCTTTAGAGTTTTCAAAGAAGACTTCTAGAAGTGAACTCCCTCTAGCCACCAACTTAGTCTCATGGCTGCAAGTTGTGACTTCACACTTGATCATTTCTTTGGTCGGCATGACTTCCTCACAAGATGTCTCAAGATTTTCATCACTAAGCAATCTCTCATCACCTTCTTGCTCCTAGAACTATCCTAAAAGCATTTTAGAGAGAGATTACTAGTAGTTTATAACTATCCAAAGAAATATCAAGGCTAGAATCATACAAGGTTTACTATCTCAAGATATAACATGAACACATAAGAGTTTATGAACAATAAATAAAGAAATCAACCTATAAGTGAAATATGAGCAAATATCAAAAGATTAGAATGAAGGGATAAATAACTTATCTTTAATTGAATTCAGATATAACTCTTTCTTCCATCTTTTAGTCCTCTCGAGAGTGCCAAACTCAGCGCAACAAAAAATAATCTACACAACTACAGATTTCTTGAATCCATTATGTAGTTAGCATGTAGAACCAACTCTCTCAAAGAGTTGAAGGCTCTATCACAATTCATGCATTAGAGAATGATATTGATGTGACCAACTAATCATCATCGAAATTGCAATTTTCTTTTTATTTCAGAGTCACACTCATAAATTATCACAACTAGCATGAAATAACTTGCAATAAATGAAATCTTCAAAGGATCTTAAGCTAGTGAACACAATTCAAGAGAAACCACTATCTCTCTTTACTAATGGGTGATCCCACAATAGTGGTTTACAATTTTTGGCCAAACTGGACACTCATATTTTTATTTTTAACACAATCTCAACATTCGGGCACCTATAGCGATTAAACCGTAAGGAATTTGAAAATGATGCAAACTAGAGTCTTGTCATATTTTGTCTGTAGATTCTAAAAATAATTTTTTCAATTTTTTTGGAATCAGTTTGCACTTCTTCTTCCATCTCCCACGAAAATTGGTTTTTTTCAAAAAACAACATTTTTAACAAGTGACGCACACCGTATAACGCATAAATTTTTTTCCTTGAAACATAAAATTCCAATTCTTTCAAATTTAGATTTATAACTCCGATATCTAGTGTTTCCGCTATTAGATATTTTTTTATTGAATATTTTTCTTTAATCAAGTTTCAAAGTCAAATCAATTACAATTCAGTACATAACATGACTGTGATAACGTATAACTTTTTACTGTATGTATCGAAATTCTTTTTTTGTTGGATCAAGGACCCCAATATCGTGCACTCATATTTTAATTTTTTTTTTGATAATCTTCTATTTTTCCACTTGTGCAGAACAAGAGTTTTGTTTTCTGAAAACTTATATTTAATAAAACTTAAAAAACAAATAGATAATATAATCAAAACATACTAAAATTATATTCGTTGGATAGCTCATTTTGAGGAGAACCGATACTAGTTGGGTTTTTGAGATCTCCATTTTCATTCTCAAATCGAGCTTCGAAGCGCAAAATTTTCAGCAATTCTGGTGCCTTAGGAATCAAGGATGAAAAAAGATGGGTTTGGCCGAACAAGTGTTCGGTCGAACAGGGGTTTGACCGAACCCTTGTTCGACCGAACCACTCACACATGGGATTAAAAAAAAGAAATTAAATGGGTTCGACCGAACATTCTAAACATGTTTGGTCGAACACCTTGTTTTTAATATTAATATAGATATTATTTATATTATTTTTAAATGATAACTTAAATTTGATGGCCATATGACTATATTTAAAGATTATTTATGTAGAATACAATCAAAGTTTTAAAAAGATTGTAAAAGGAGATATTTTGGATAAACTGTGAAAATTTATATAGAATTATAATGATATATATTTTTGATTTATATATAATTTTACATACACCTAGGTATATCATAATGTTTTAAGGGAACCCTTGAATAGATAACCGTAATTAAAAAATTTGTTGACAGGTAAATTCGAACATCAAATTTAATCCTTGGTAGGAGGGAGATACTTCAGAGAGAGAGGGGGGTGAGTGGGAGAGACATAAAGGG